>JAVLSZ010000047.1:1892500-1895000 GCA_032313775.1 Urocyon cinereoargenteus | reverse complement strand
CTAACCCGAACCCTGACCCTAACCCTAACCCTAACCCTAACACTAAGCCGAAACCGAACCCTAACCCTAACCCTAACCGTAACCCGAACCCGAACCCTAACCCTAACTGGAACCCTAACCCTAACACTAACCCTAACCCTAACCCGAACCCTAACCCTAACCCGAACCCTAACCCTAACCCGAAACCTAACCCAAACTCTAACCCTAACCCGAACCCAAACCCTAACCCTAACCCGAATCCTAACGCTAACCCGAACCCTAACCCTAACACTAACCCTAACCTGAACCCGAACCCTAACCCGAACCCTAACCCGAACCCTAAACCTAACCTTAACCGGAACCCTAACCCTAACCCGAACCCTAACCCTAAACCGAACCCTAACCCTAACCCTAACCCGAACGCTAACCCTAACCCTAACCCTAACCCTAACCCGAACCCTAACCCTAACCCTAACCCGAACCCTAACCCTAACCCTAACACTAACCCTAACCCGAACAGTAACCCTAAGCCTAACCCCTAACCCTAACCCTAACCCTAACCCGAACCCTAACCCTAACCCTAACCCTAACCCTAACCCTAACCCGAAACCGAACCCTAACCCTAACCCTACCCCTAACCCTAATCCGAACCCTAACCCTAACCCTAACCCTAACCCTAACCCTAAACCTAACCTGAACCCTAACCCTAACCGGAACCCTAACCCTAACCCTAACCCTAACCCGAACCCTAACCCGAACCCTAACCCTAACCCTAACCCGAACCCTAACCCTAAACCTAACCCCAACCCTAACCCTAACCTTAACCGGAACCCTAACACTAACCCTAACCCGAACCCGAACCATAACCCCTTACCCGAATCCTAACCCTAACCCGAACCCTAACCCGAACCCTAACCCTAAACTTAACCCGTACCCTAACCCGAACCCTAAACCTAACCCGATCCCGAACCCTAACCCTAACCCGAACCCGAACCCGAACCCTAACCCTAACCCTAACCCGAACCCTAACCCTAACCCGAACTCTACCCTAACCCTAACCCTAACCCGAACCGTAAACCAAACCCTAACCCGACCCCTAACCGAACCCTAACGCGAACCCTAAACCTAACCCTAACCCTAACCCTAACCCTAACGCTACCCCGAACCCGAAACCTAACACGAACCCGAACCCTAACCTTAACCCTAAACCTAACCCGATCACTAACCCTAACCCTAACCCTAACCCGAACCTTAACCTTAACCCTAAACCTAACCCTAACCCGAACCCTAACCCTAACACTTACCCTTACCCTAACCCTAACCCGAACCCTAACCCTAACCATAACCGAACCCTAATCCGAACCCTAACCCTAACCCTAACCCTAACACTAACCCCTAACCCTAACCCGAAACCTAACCCTAACCCTAACCCGAACCCGAACCCTAACACCTAACCCTAACCCGAACCCGAACCGTAAACCTAACACTAACACTAACCCGAACCCTAACCCTAACCCGAAACCTAACCCTAACCCTAACCCGAACCCTAACCCTAACATGAACCCTAACCCTAACCCTAACCCTAACCCGAAACGTAACCCTAACTCCTAACCTGAACCCTAACCCTAACCCGAACCCTAACCCTAACCCGAACCCTAACCCTAACCCTAAACCGAAACCTAACCCTAACCCGAACCCTAACCCTAACCCTAACCCTAACCCTAACCCGAACCCTAACCTGAACCCTAACCCGAAACCTAATCCTAACCCTAACCCAAACCCTAACCCGAACCCTACCCCTAACCCTAACCTTAACCCAAACCCTAACCCGAACCCTAACCCAAACCCTAACCCGAACCCTAACCCTAACCCTAACCCGAAACCGAACCCGAACCCTAACCCGAACCCTAACCTGAACCCTAACCCGAACCGTAACCCGAACCCTAAACCTAACCCTATTCCGAAACCTAGCACGAACCCTAAGCCTAACACGAACGCGAACACTAACCCTAACCCCAACCCTAACCCGAACCCTTACCCGAACCCTAACCCGAACCCTAACCCTAACCGAACCCTAACCCGAACCCTAACCCGATCCCAAACCCGAACCCTAACCCTAACCCTAAACCGAACGCTAACCCTAACCCTAACCCTAACCCTAACCCGAACCCTAACCCTAACCCTAACCCGAACCCTAACACTAACCATAACCCTAACCCGAACCCTAACCCTAACCCCTAACCCTAACCCTAACACTAACCCGAACCCTAACCCTAACCCTAACCCCTAATCCTAACCCTAAACCTAACCCGAACACTAACCCTAACCCGAACCCTAACCCTAACCCGAAACCTAACCCTAAACCAAACCCGAACCCGAACCCGAACCCTAACACTAACCCAAACCCGAAGCCTAACCCTAACCTGAACCCTAACCCTAACCGTAACCAGAAACCTAACCCTAACCCTAACCCGAACCCTAACCCTAACCCGAACCCTAACCCTAACCCTAATCCGAACCC
>JAVLSZ010000047.1:1842500-1887500 GCA_032313775.1 Urocyon cinereoargenteus | reverse complement strand
AATCCGAACCCTAACCCTAACCCTAACCCTAACCCTAACCCTAACCCTAACCTGAACCCTAACCCTAACCGGAACCCTAACCCTAACCCTAACCCTAACCCGAACCCTAACCCGAACCCTAACCCTAACCCTAACCCGAACCCTAACCCTAACCCTAACCCCAACCCTAACCCTAACCTTAACCGGAACCCTAACACTAACCCTAACCCGAACCCGAACCATAACCCCTTACCCGAATCCTAACCCTAACCCGAACCCTAACCCGAACCCTAACCCTAAACTTAACCCGTACCCTAACCCGAACCCTAAACCTAACCCGATCCCGAACCCTAACCCTAACCCGAACCCGAACCCGAACCCTAACCCTAACCCTAACACGAACCCTAACCCTAACCCGAACTCTACCCTAACCCTAACCCTAACCCGAACCGTAAACCAAACCCTAACCCGACCCCTAACCGAACCCTAACGCGAACCCTAAACGTAACCCTAACCCTAACCCTAACCCTAACGCTACCCCGAACCCGAAACCTAACCCGAACCCGAACCCTAACCCTAACCCTAAACCTAACCCGATCACTAACCCTAACCCTAACCCTAACCCGAACCTTAACCTGAACCCTAACCCTAACCCTAACCCGAACCCTAACCCTAACACTTACCCTAACCCTAACCCTAACCCGAACCCTAACCCTAACCCTAACCGAACCCTAATCCGAACCCTAATCCTAACCCTAACCCTAACACAAACCCCTAACCCTAACCCGAAACCTAACCCTAACCCTAACCCGAACCCGAACCCTAACACCTAACCCTAACCCGAACCCGAACCGTAAACCTAACACTAACACTAACCCGAACCCTAACCCTAACCCGAAACCGAACCCGAACCCTAACCCGAACCCTAACCTGAACCCTAACCCGAACCGTAACCCGAACCCTAAACCTAACCCTATTCCGAAACCTAGCACGAACCCTAAGCCTAACACGAACGCGAACACTAACCCTAACCCCAACCCTAACCCGAACCCTTACCCGAACCCTAACCCGAACACTAACCCTAACCCGAACCCTAACCCGAACCCTAACCCGATCCCAAACCCGAACCCTAACCCTAACCCTAAACCGAACGCTAACCCTAACCCTAAACCTAACCCTAACCCGAACCCTAACCCTAACCCTAACCCGAACCCTAACACTAACCATAACCCTAACCCGAACCCTAACCCTAACCCCTAACCCTAACCCTAACCCTAACCCGAACCCTAACCCTAACCCTAACCCCTAATCCTAACCCTAAACCTAACCCGAACACTAACCCTAACACGAACCCTAACCCTAACCCGAAACCTAACCCTAAACCAAACCCGAACCCGAACCCGAACCCTAACACTAACCCTAACCCGAAGCCTAACCCTAACCTGAACCCTAACCCTAACCCTAACCAGAAACCTAACCCTAACCCTAACCCGAACCCTAACCCTAACCCGAACCCTAACCCTAAACCTAATCCGAACCCGAACCCTAACCCTAACCCGAACCCTAACCCTACCCTAACCCGAACCCTAACCCGAACCCGAACCCTAACCCGAACCCAAACCCTAACCCTAACCCTAACCCGAACCCTAACCCTAACCCTAACCCGAACCCTAAACCTAACCCGAACCCGAACCCTAACCCTAACCCGAACCCTAACCTTAAACCTAACCCGAATCCTAACCCTAACCCTAACCCGAACCATAACCCGAACACTAACCCTAATCCTAACCCTAACCCAAACCCTAACCCTAACTCTAACCCGAACCCTAACCCTAACCCTAACCCGAACCCTAACGCTAACCCTAACCCTAAACCTAACCCGAACCCTAACCCTAAACCTAACCCGAACCCTAAACCTAACCCTAACCTGAAACCTAACCCTAACACGAACCCTAACCATAACACTAACCCTAACCCGAACCCTAACCCTAACCCGAACCCTAACCCTAAACCTAACCCGAACCCTAACCCTAACCGGAACCCGAACCCTAACCCTAAACCTAAACCGAACACTAACCCTAACCCTAACCCGAACCCTAAACCGAAACCTAACCCTAACCCTAACCTGAACACTAACCCCTAACCCTAACCCGAACCCGAACCCTAACCCGAACCCTAACCCTAACCCTAACCCGAACCCTAACCCTAACACTAACCCTAACCCTAACCCTAACCCTAACCCGAACCCTAACCCTAACCCTAACCCTAACCCTAACCCGAACCCTAACCCGAACCCTAACCCGAACCCTAAGCTAACCCTAACCCGAACCCTAACCCGAACACTAACCCTAACCCTAACTGGAACCATAACCCTAACCCTAACCCGAACCCTAACCCGAACCATAACCTTAACCCTAACCCTAACCCTAACCCGAACCCTAACCCTAACCCTAACCCGAACCCGAACCCTAACCCGAACCCTAACCCTAACCCTAATCCGAACCCTAACCCTAACCCTAACCCTAACCCTAACCCGAACCCGAAACCTAACGCTAACCCGAAACCTAACCCTAACCCTAACCCTAGCCCAAACCCTAACCCTAAACCTAAACCTAACCCGAACCTTAACTTGAACCCTAACCCTAACCCTAACCCGAACCCGAACCCTAACCCTAACCCTAACATTAACACTAACCCTAACACGAACCCTAACCCTAAACCTAACCGAACCCTAATCCGAACCCTAACCCTAACCCTAACTCTAACCCTAACACTAACCCCTAACCCTCACCCGAAACCTAACCCTAACCCTAACCCGAACCCGAACCCTAACCCCTAACCCTAACCCGAACCCGAACCCTAAACCTAACCCTAACCCTAACCCTAACCCGAACCCGAACCCTAACCCTAACCCTAACCGGAACCCTAACCCTAAACCGAACCCTAATCCTAACATGAACCCTAACCCTAACCCTAACCCGAACCCTAACACTAACCCCTAACCCGAACCCTAAACCTAACCCGAAACCTAACACTAACCCGAATCCTAACCCTAACCCTAAACCGAACCCTAACCCTAACCCGAACCCTAACCCTAACCCTAACACTAACCCGAACCCAAAAACGAACCCTAACCCGAACCCTAACCCTAACCCTAACCCGAACCCTAACCCGAACCCTACCCCTAAACCTAACCCTAACCCTAACCCTAACCCGAACCCTAACCCTAACCCTAACACGAACCCGAACACTAACCCTAACCCTAACCCTAACCCGAACCCGAACCCGAACCCTAACCTCACCCGAACCCTAACCCGAACCCTAACCCTAACCCTATTCCGAAACCTAACCCGTACCCTAAACCTAACCCGAACCCGAACACTAACCCTAAACCTAACCCTAACCCGAACCGTAACCCTAACCCTAACCCTAACCCGAACCCTAACCCTAACCTTAACCAGAACCCTAACACTAACCCTAACACAAACCCGAACCATAACCCCTTACCCGAATCCTAACCCTAACCCGAAACCTAACCCCATACCCGAATCCTAACCCTAACCCGAAACCTAACCCGAAACCTAACCCTAACCCGAACCCTAACCCGAACCCTAACCCGAACCCTAAACCTAACCCTAACCCAAACCCTAACCCTAACCCTAACCCGAACCCTAAACTGAACCCTAACCCTAACCCGAACCCGAAACCTAACCCTAACCCTAACCCGAACCCTAACCTGAAACCTAACCCTAACCCTAACCCGAACCCGAAACCTAACCCGAACCTTACCCCTAACCCTATTCCGAAACCTAACCCGAACCCTAAGCCTAACACGAACCCGAACACTAACCCTAACCCTAACCGTAACCCTAACCCTAACCCGAACCCTAAACCTAAACCGAACCCTAACCCTAACCCTAACCCGAACCCTAAACCTAACCCTAACCCGAACCCTAACCCTAACCCGAACCCTAACCCTAAACCTAACCCGAATCCTAACCCTAACCCTAACCCGAACCCTAACAAGAACACTAACCCTAACACTAAACCTAACCCCAACCCTAACTCTAACCCTAACCCGAACCCTAACCTTAACCCTAACCCGAACCCTAACCCTAACCCTAACCCTAACCCTAAACCTAACCCGAACCCTAACCCTAAACCTAACCCTAACCCTAACCCTAAACCGAACCCTAACCCTAACCCTAACTCTAACCCTAAACCGAACCCTAACCCTAACCCTAACTCTAACCCTAAACCTAACCCTCACCCGAACCCTAAACCTAATCCGAACCCTAAACCGAACCCTAACCCGAAACCTAAACCTAACCGTAACCCTAACCCTAACCCGAACCCTAACCCTAACCCGAACCCTAACCGTAAAGCGAACCCTAACCCTAACCCGAACCCTAACCCGAACCCTAACCCGAAACCTAACCCTAACCCTAACCCGAACCCTAACCCGAACCCTAACCCTAACCCTAACCCTAACCCTAACCCGAACCCTAACCCGAACCCTAACCCGAACCCTAACCCTAACCCTAAACCGAACCCTAACACGAACCCTACCCCTAACCCTAACACTAACCCTAACCCTAACCCGAACCCTAACCCTAACCCGAACCCTAACCCGAACACTAACCCTAACCCTAACCCTAACCCGAACCCGAACCCGAACCCGAACCCTAACCCGAACCCTAACCATAACCCTATTCCGAAACCTAACCCGATCCCTAACCCTAACCCGAAACCGAACACTAACACCAACCCTAACCCTAACCCAAACCCTAACCCTAACCCTAACCCTAACTCCAACCCTAACCCGAACCCTAAGCCCGAAACCTAACCCGAACCCTAACCCCTAACCCTAACACGAATCCGAACCCTAACCCGAACCCGAACCCTAACCCGAACCGGAACCGGAACCCTAACCCTAACCCGAACCCTAACCCGAACCCTAACCCTAACCCTAAACCTAAACCGAATCCTAACTCTAACCCGAACCCTAACCCGACCCTAAACCGAACCCTAACCCTAACCCTAACCCTAACCGGAACCCTAACCCTAACCCGAAACCGAACCCGAACCCTAACCCTTTACCCGAATCCTAACCCTATCCGGAACCCTAACCCGAACCCTAACCCTAACCCTAAACCGTAACCCTAATCCGAAACCTAACCCTAACATGAACCCAACCCTAACCCTAACCCGAATCCTAACCCTAAGCCTAACCCGAACCCTAACCCGAACCCTAACCCTATCCCTAACCCTAACCCAAACCCTAACCCTAACCCTAACCGAAACGCGAACCCTAACCCGAACCCGAACCCTAACCCTAACCCGAAACCCGAACCCTAACCCTAACCCGAACCCGAACCCGAACCCTAACCCTAACCCTGACCCGAACCCTAATCCTAATCTAACCCTAACCCTAACCCGAACCCTAACCCTAACCCTAACCCTAACCCTAACCCTAACCCGAATCCTAACTCTAACCCGAACCCTAACCCGAACCCTAACCCGAACCCTAACCCTAAACCTAACCCGAACCCTAACCCGAACCCTAACCCGAACCCTAACCCTAAACCTAACCCTAACCTGAACCCTAACCCTAACCCTAACCCGAACCCTAACCCTAACCCTAACCCTAACCCTAACCCGAACCCTACCCTAACCCTAAACCTAACCCTAACCCTAATCCGAAACCTAACGCTAACCCGAACCCTATCCCGAACCCTAACCCTAACCCTAACCCATAACCCTAACCCTAACCCTAACTCTAACCATACAACCTTACCCTAACCCTAACCCTAACCCTAACCCTAACCCGAACCCTAACCCTAACACTAACCCGAACCCTAACCCTAACCCTAACCCTATCCGTAACACGAACCCTAACCCTAACCCTAACCCTAACCCCTTACCCTAACCCAAACCCTAAACCTAACCCGAACCCTAACCCTAATCCTAACCCGAACCCTAACCCTAACCCTAACCCGAACCCGAACCCTAACCCCTAACCCTAACCCGAACCCGAACCCTAAACCTAACCCTAACCCTAACCCTAACCCGAACCCGAACCCTAACCCTAACCCTAACCGGAACCCTAACCCTAAACCGAACCCTAATCCTAACATGAACCCTAACCCTAACCCTAACCCGAACCCTAACACTAACCCCTAACCCGAACCCTAAACCTAACCCGAAACCTAACACTAACCCGAATCCTAACCCTAACCCTAAACCGAACCCTAACCCTAACCCGAACCCTAACCCTAACCCTAACACTAACCCGAACCCAAAAACGAACCCTAACCCGAACCCTAACCCTAACCCTAACCCGAACCCTAACCCGAACCCTACCCCTAAACCTAACCCTAACCCTAACCCTAACCCTAACCCGAACCCTAACCCTAACCCTAACACGAACCCGAACACTAACCCTAACCCTAACCCTAACCCGAACCCGAACCCGAACCCTAACCTCACCCGAACCCTAACCCGAACCCTAACCCTAACCCTATTCCGAAACCTAACCCGTACCCTAAACCTAACCCGAACCCGAACACTAACCCTAAACCTAACCCTAACCCGAACCGTAACCCTAACCCTAACCCTAACCCGAACCCTAACCCTAACCTTAACCAGAACCCTAACACTAACCCTAACACAAACCCGAACCATAACCCCTTACCCGAATCCTAACCCTAACCCGAAACCTAACCCCTTACCCGAATCCTAACCCTAACCCGAAACCTAACCCGAAACCTAACCCTAACCCGAACCCTAACCCGAACCCTAACCCGAACCCTAAACCTAACCCTAACCCAAACCCTAACCCTAACCCTAACCCGAACCCTAAACTGAACCCTAACCCTAACCCGAACCCGAAACCTAACCCTAACCCTAACCCGAACCCTAACCTGAAACCTAACCCTAACCCTAACCCGAACCCGAAACCTAACCCGAACCTTACCCCTAACCCTATTCCGAAACCTAACCCGAACCCTAAGCCTAACACGAACCCGAACACTAACCCTAACCCTAACCGTAACCCTAACCCTAACCCGAACCCTAAACCTAAACCGAACCCTAACCCTAACCCTAACCCGAACCCTAAACCTAACCCTAACCCGAACCCTAACCCTAACCCGAACCCTAACCCTAAACCTAACCCGAATCCTAACCCTAACCCTAACCCGAACCCTAACAAGAACACTAACCCTAACACTAAACCTAACCCCAACCCTAACTCTAACCCTAACCCGAACCCTAACCTTAACCCTAACCCGAACCCTAACCCTAACCCTAACCCTAACCCTAAACCTAACCCGAACCCTAACCCTAAACCTAACCCTAACCCTAACCCTAAACCGAACCCTAACCCTAACCCTAACTCTAACCCTAAACCGAACCCTAACCCTAACCCTAACTCTAACCCTAAACCTAACCCTCACCCGAACCCTAAACCTAATCCGAACCCTAAACCGAACCCTAACCCGAAACCTAAACCTAACCGTAACCCTAACCCTAACCCGAACCCTAACCCTAACCCGAACCCTAACCGTAAAGCGAACCCTAACCCTAACCCGAACCCTAACCCGAACCCTAACCCGAAACCTAACCCTAACCCTAACCCGAACCCTAACCCGAACCCTAACCCTAACCCTAACCCTAACCCTAACCCGAACCCTAACCCGAACCCTAACCCGAACCCTAACCCTAACCCTAAACCGAACCCTAACACGAACCCTACCCCTAACCCTAACACTAACCCTAACCCTAACCCGAACCCTAACCCTAACCCGAACCCTAACCCGAACACTAACCCTAACCCTAACCCTAACCCGAACCCGAACCCGAACCCGAACCCTAACCCGAACCCTAACCATAACCCTATTCCGAAACCTAACCCGATCCCTAACCCTAACCCGAAACCGAACACTAACACCAACCCTAACCCTAACCCAAACCCTAACCCTAACCCTAACCCTAACTCCAACCCTAACCCGAACCCTAAGCCCGAAACCTAACCCGAACCCTAACCCCTAACCCTAACACGAATCCGAACCCTAACCCGAACCCGAACCCTAACCCGAACCGGAACCGGAACCCTAACCCTAACCCGAACCCTAACCCGAACCCTAACCCTAACCCTAAACCTAAACCGAATCCTAACTCTAACCCGAACCCTAACCCGACCCTAAACCGAACCCTAACCCTAACCCTAACCCTAACCGGAACCCTAACCCTAACCCGAAACCGAACCCGAACCCTAACCCTTTACCCGAATCCTAACCCTATCCGGAACCCTAACCCGAACCCTAACCCTAACCCTAAACCGTAACCCTAATCCGAAACCTAACCCTAACATGAACCCAACCCTAACCCTAACCCGAATCCTAACCCTAAGCCTAACCCGAACCCTAACCCGAACCCTAACCCTATCCCTAACCCTAACCCAAACCCTAACCCTAACCCTAACCGAAACGCGAACCCTAACCCGAACCCGAACCCTAACCCTAACCCGAAACCCGAACCCTAACCCTAACCCGAACCCGAACCCGAACCCTAACCCTAACCCTGACCCGAACCCTAATCCTAATCTAACCCTAACCCTAACCCGAACCCTAACCCTAACCCTAACCCTAACCCTAACCCTAACCCGAATCCTAACTCTAACCCGAACCCTAACCCGAACCCTAACCCGAACCCTAACCCTAAACCTAACCCGAACCCTAACCCGAACCCTAACCCGAACCCTAACCCTAAACCTAACCCTAACCTGAACCCTAACCCTAACCCTAACCCGAACCCTAACCCTAACCCTAACCCTAACCCTAACCCGAACCCTACCCTAACCCTAAACCTAACCCTAACCCTAATCCGAAACCTAACGCTAACCCGAACCCTATCCCGAACCCTAACCCTAACCCTAACCCATAACCCTAACCCTAACCCTAACTCTAACCATACAACCTTACCCTAACCCTAACCCTAACCCTAACCCTAACCCGAACCCTAACCCTAACACTAACCCGAACCCTAACCCTAACCCTAACCCTATCCGTAACACGAACCCTAACCCTAACCCTAACCCTAACCCCTTACCCTAACCCAAACCCTAAACCTAACCCGAACCCTAACCCTAATCCTAACCCGAACCCTAACCCTAACCCTAACCCGAACCCTAACTCGAACCCTAAACCGAAAGCTAACCCTAACCCTAACCCTAAACAGAACCCTAACCCGAACTCTAACTCGACCCTAACCCTAACCCTTAACCCTAACCCTAACCCTAAACCTAACCCGAACCCGAACCCTAACCCGAACCGGAACCGGAACCCTAACCCTAACCCGAACCCTAACCCGAACCCAACACGAACCCGAACCCTAACCCGAACCCGAACCCTAACCCTAACCCTAACTCTAACCCAAACCCTAACCCGAACCCTAACTCGAACCCTAAAGCTAACCCGAACCCTAACCCGAACCCGAAACCTAACCCTAACCCTAACCCGAACCCTAAACCTAACCCGAACCCTGACCATAACCCTAACCCCGAACCCGAAACCTAACCCTAACCCGAACCCTAACCCTAACCCTAACCGAACCCTAATCCGAACCCTAACCCTAACCCTAACCCTAACCCTAACACTAACACCTAACCCTCACCCGAAACCTAACCCTAACCCTAACCCGAACCCGAACCCTAACCCCTAACCCTAACCCGATCCCGAACCCTAAACCTAACCCTAACCCTAACCCTAACCCGAACCCGAACCCGAACCCTAACCCTAACCCTAACCCGAACCCTAACCCTAACCCGAACCCTAACCCTAACATGAACCCTAACCCTAACCCTAACCCTAACCCGAAACCTAACACTAACCACTAACCCGAACCCTAACCCTAACCCGAAACCTAACCCTAAACCGAACACTAACCCTAACCCTAAACCGAACCCTAACCCTAAACCGAACCCTATCCCTAACCCTAACCCTAACCCTAACCCGATCCCTAACCCGAACCCTAACCCGAACCCTAACCCGAACCCTAACCCGAACCCTACCCCTAACCCTAACCCTAAACCTAACCCTAAACCGAACCCTAACCCTAACCCTAACCCGAACCCGAACACTAACCCTAACCCTAACCCTAACCCGAACCCGAACCCGAAACCTAACCCGAACATGAACCCTAACCCGAACCCGAACCCTAACACTATTCCGAAACCTAACCCGAACCCTAACCCTAACCAGAACCCGAACACTAACCCTAACCCTAACCCTAACCCGAACCGTACCCTAATCATAACCCTAACCCGAACCCTAACCCTAACCTTAATCAGAACCCTAACACTAACCCTAACCCGAACCCGAACCATAAACCCTTACCCGAATCCTAACCCTCACCCGAACCCTAACGCCTTACCCGAATCCTAACCCTAAACCGAAACCTAACCAGAAACCTAACCCTAACCCGAACCCTAACCCTAACCCTAACCCGAACCCTAAACCTAACCCTAACCCGAACCCTAACCCTAACCCTAACCCGAACCCTAAACTGAACCCTAAGCCTAAACCTAAACCTAACCCTAAACCTAACCCGAACCCTAAACCTAACCCTAACCCGAACCCTAACCCTAACCCTAACCCGAACCCTAAACTGAACCCTAAGCCTAAACCTAAACCTAACCCTAACACTAACCCTAACCCGAACCCTAACACGAACCCTAACACTAACCCTAACCCGAACCCTAAACCTAACATGAAAACTAATCCTAACCCTAACCCTAACCCGAAACGTAACCCTAACCCCTAACCCGAACCCTAACCCTAACCCGAACCCTAACCCGAAACCTAACCCTAACCCTAAACCGAACCCTAACCCTAAACCGAACCCTAACCCTAACTCGAACCCGTACCCTAACCCTAAACCTAACCCGAACACTAACCCTAACCCTAACCCGAACCCTAACCCTAACCCTAACCTGAACACTAACCCCTAACCCTAACCCGAACCCGAACCCTAACCCGAACACTAACCCTAACCCTAACCCGAACCCTAACCCTAACCCTAACCCTAACCCTAACCCGAACCCTAACCCTAACCCTAACTCTAACCCTAAACCTAACACTAACCCGAACCCTAAACCTAACCCGAACCCTAAACCGAACCCTAACCCGAAACCTAAACCTAACCCTAACCCGAACCCTAACCCGAACCCTAACCCTAACCCGAACCCTAACCCTAACCCTAACCCTAACCCTAACCCTAACCCGAACCCTAACCCGAACCATAACCCGAACCCTAACCCTAACCCTAACCCTAACCCGAACCCTAACCCGAACCCTAACCCTAACCCTAACCCTAACCCTAACCCGAACCCTAACCCGAACCTTAACCCGAACCCTAACCCTAACCCTAACCCGAACCCTAACCCGAACCCTACCCCTAACCCTAAACCTAACCCTAACCCGAACCCGAACCCTAACCCTAAACCTAACCCGAACCCGAACACTAACCCTAACCCTAACCCTAACCCGAACCCTAACCCGAACCCTAACCCGAACCCGAACCCGAACCCTAACCCGAACCCTAACCCTAACCCTATTCCGAAACCTAACCCGAACCCTAACCCTAACACAAAACCGACCACTAACCCTAACCCTAACCCTAACCCAAACCCTAACCCTAACCCTAACCCTAACCCAACCCTAACCCGAACCCTAACCCGAAACCTAACCCGAACCCTACACCCTAAACCTAACATGAACCCGAAACCTAACCCGAACCCGAACCCTTACCCGAACCCGAACCGGAACCCTAACCCTAACCCGAACCCTAACCCGAACCCTAACCCTAACCCTAACCCTAACCCGAATCCTAACTCTAACCCGAACCCTAACCCGAACCCTAAACCGAACCCTAAACCTAACCCTAACCCTAACCCTAACCCTAACCCTAACCCGAACCCTAACCCTAACCCGAACCCTAACGCTAACCCTAACCCTAAACCTAACCCGAACCCTAACCCGAAACCTAACCCGAACCCTAACCCTAAACCTAACCCGAACCCTAACCCGAACCCTAACCCGAACCCAACCCCTAACCCTAACACGAACCCGAACCCTAACCCGAACCCGAACCCTAACCCGAACCCGAACCCTAACCCTAACCCGAACCCGAACCCGAACCCTAACCCGAACCCAACCCCTAACCCTAACCCGAACCCGAACCCTAACCCGAACCCGAACCCTAACCCGAAACCTAACCCTAACCCTAACCCTAAACCTAACCCGAACCCTAACCCTAACCCTAACCGGAACCCTAACCCTAACCCGAACCCGAACACGAACCCTAACACTTTACCCGAATCCTAAAACTATCCGGAACCCTAACCCGAACCCTAACCCTAACCCTAAACCCTAACCCTAATCCGAACCCTAACCCTAACCCGAACCCAACCCTAACCCTAACCCGAATCCTAACCCTAACCCTAACCCGAACCCTAACCCTAACCCTAACCCTAACGCAAACCCTAACCCTAACCCTAACCCAAACGCGAAACCTAACCCGAACCCGAACCCTAACCCGAACCCGAAACCCGAAACCTAACGCTAACCCGAACCCGAACCCGAACCCTAACCCTAACCCTGACCCAAACCTAAACCTAATCTAACCCTAACCCTAACCCGAACCCTAACCCAAACCCTAATCCTAACCCGAATCCTAACTCAAACCCGAACCCTAACCCGAACCCTAACCCGAACCCTAACCCTAACCCTAACCCTAACCCTAACCCGAACCCGAACCCTAACCCTAACCCGAACCCTAACGCTAACCCTAACCCTAAACCTAACCCAAACCCTAACCCGAACCCTAAACCGAACCCTAACCCTAAACCTAACCCGAACCCTAACCCTAAACCTAACCCGAACCCTAACCCGAACCCTAACCCGAACCCTAACCCTAACCCTAACCCTAACCTGAACCCTAACCCTAACCCTAACCCGAACCCTAACCCTAACCCTAACCCTAACCCTAACCCGAACCCTAACCCTAACCCTAAACCTAAACCTAACCCTAATCCGAAACCTAACCCTAACCCTAACCCTAACCCAAACCCTAACCCTAACCCTAACCCGAACCCTAACCATAACCCTAACCCTATCCCTAACCCGAACCCTAACCCTAACCCGAACCCTAACCCTAACCCTAACCCCGAACCCGAAACCTAAACCTAACCCTAACCCTAACCCGAACCCTAACTCGAACCCTAACCCGAAACCTAACCCTAACCCTAACCCTAACCAGAACCCTAACCCGAACTCTAACTCGACCCTAACCCTAACCCTTAACCCTAAGCCTAACCCGAAACCTAAACCTAACCCTATCACGAACCCTAACCCTAACCCGAACCCTAACCCTAACCCTAAACCTAAACCGAACCCAACACGAACCCGGACCCTAACCCGAACCCGAACCCTAACACTAACCCTAACTCTAACCCAAACCCTAACCCGAACACTAACTCGAACCCTAACCCTAACCCGAACCCTAACCGAACTCGAAACCTAACCCTAACCCTAACCCGAACCCGAACCCTAACCCTAACCCTAACCCGAACCCTAACCCGAACCCTAACCATAACCCTAACCCGAACCCTAACCCGAACCATAACCCTAACCCTAACCCTAACCCTAACCCGAACCCTAACCCTAACCCTAACCCGAACCCGAACCCTAACCCGAACCCTAACCCTAACCCTAATCCGAACCCTAACCCTAACCCTAACCCTAACCCGAAACCGAAACTTAACCTAACCCGAAACCTAACCCTAACCCTATCCCTAACCCGATACCTAAGCCTAAACCTAAACCTAACCCGAACCTTAACCTGAACCCTAACCCTAACCCTAACCCGAACCCTAACCCTAACCCTAACACTAACCCTAACGCGAACCCTAACCCTAACCCTAACCGAACCCTAATCCGAACCCTAACCCTAACCCTAACCCTAACCCTAACACTAACCCCTAACCCTCACCCGAAACCTAACCCTAACCCTAACCCGAACCCGAACCCTAACCCCTAACCCTAAACCGAACCCGAACCCTAAACCTAACCCTAACCCTAACCCTAACCCGAACCCGAACCATAACCGTAACCCTAACCCGAACCCTAACCCTAACCCGAACCCTAACCCTAACATGAACCCTAACCCTAACTCTAACCCTAACCCGAACCCTAACACTAACCCCTAACCCGAACCCTAACCCTAACCCGAAACCTAACCCTAACCCGAACCCTAACCCTAACCCTAAAACGAACCCTAACCCTAAACCGAACCCTAACCCTAACCCTAACCCTAACCCGAACCCTAACCCGAACCCTAACCCTAACCCTAACCCGAACCCTAACCCGAACCCTACCCCGAACCCTAACCCTAACCCTAACCCTAACCCTAACCCTAACCCGAACCCTAACCCTAACCCTAACCCGAACCCGAACACTAACCCTAACCCTAACCCTAACCCGAACCCGAACCCGAACCCTAACCCGAACCCGAACCCTAACCCGAACCCTAACCTTAACACTATTCCGAAACCTAACCCTCACCCTAACCCTAACCCGAACCCGAACACTAACCCTAACCCTAAGCCTAACCCTAACCCGAACCGTAACCCTAACCCTAATCCTAACCCGAACCCTAACCCTAACCTTAACCAGAACCCTAACACTAACGCTAACCCGAACCCGAACCATAACCCCTTACCCGAATCCTAACCCTAACCCGAACCCTAACCCCTTACCCGAATCCTAACCCTAACCTGAAACCTAACCCGAAACCTAACCCTAACCCGAACCCTAACCCTAACCCTAACCCGAACCCTAAACCTAACCCTAACCTGAACCCTAACCCTAACCCTAACCCGAAACCTAAACCGAACCCTACCCTAACCCTAACACTAACCCTAACCCTAACCCGAACCCTAACCTGAACCCTAACCCTAACCCTAACCCTAACCCTAACCCTAACCCTAATTTGAACCCTAACCCTAACCCTAACCCTAATCCTAACCCGAACCCGAAAACTAACCCGAACCCGAACCCTAACCCTAACCCTAACCCTAACCCGAACCTTAACCTGAACCCTAACCCTAACCCGAACCCGAAACCTAACCCTAACCCTTACCCTAACCCTAACCCTAACCCGAACCCTAACCCTAACACTAACCGTTAACCCTAACCCGAAACCTAACCCTAACCCTAACACGAACCCGAACCCTAACACCTAACCCTAACCCGAACCCGAACCCTAAACCTAACCCTAACCCTAACCCAAACCCGAACCCTAACCCTAACCCGAACCCTAACCCTAACCCTAACCCGAACCCTAAACCTAACATGAACCCTAACCCTAACCCTAATCCTAACCCGAACCGTAACACTAACCCCTAACCCGAACCCTAACCCTAACCCGAAACCTAACCCTAATCCGAACCCTAACCCGAACCCTAACCCTAACCCTAACACTAACCCCTAACCCTAACCTGAAACCTAACCCAAACCCTAACCTGAACCCTAAACCGAACCCTAACCCTAAACCTAACCCGAACCCTAACCCTAACCCTAACCCTAACCCTAACCCGAACCCTAACCCTAACCCTAAACCTAACCCTAACCCTAATCCGAAACCTAACCCTAACCCTAACCCTAACCCAAACCCTAACCCTAACCCTAACCCGAACCCTAACCTTAACCCTAACCCTATCCCTAACCCGAACCCTAACCCTAACCCTAACCCTAACCCTATCCCTAACCCCTTACCCTAACCCAAACCCAAACCTAACCCGAACCCTAACCCTAATCCTAACCCGAACCCTAACCCTAACCCTAACCCGAACCCTAACTCGAACCCTAACCCGAAACCTAACCCTAACCCTAACCCTAACCAGAACCCTAACCCGAACTCTAACTCGACCCTAACCCTAACCCTTAACCCTAACCCTAACCCGAAACCTAACCCTAACCCTATCACGAACCCTAACCCTAACCCGAACCCTAACCCTAACCCTAACCCTAAACCCAACCCAACACGAACCCGGACCCTAACCCAAACCCGAACCCTAACCCTAACCCTAACTCTAACCCAAACCCTAACCCGAACACTAACTCGAACCCTAACCCTAACCCGAACCCTAACCGAACCCGAAACCTAACCCTAACCCTAACTCGAACCCGAACCCTAACCCTAACCCTAACCCGAACCCTAACCCTAACCCGAACGCTAACCCTAACCCTAACCCCGAACCCGAAACCTAACCCTAACCCTAACCCTAACCCGAACCCTAACCCGAACCCTATCCCGAACTCCAACCCTAACCATAACCTGAACCCGAAACCTAACCCTAACCCTAACCCGAACCCGAACCCTAACACCTAACCCTAACCCGAAACCGAACCCTAAACCTAACCCTAACCCTAAACCGAACCCTAACCCTAACCCGAACCCTAACCCTAACCCTAACCCGAACCCGAACCCTAACCCGAACCCTAACCCTAACCCTAATCCGAACCCTAACCCTAACCCTAACCCTAACCCTAACCCGAAACCGAAACTTAACCTAACCCGAAACCTAACTCTAACCCTATCCCTAACCCGAACCCTAACCCTAAACCTAAACCTAACCCGAACCTTAACCTCAACCCTAACCCTAACCCTAACCCGAACCCTAACCCTAACCCTAACACTAACCCTAACGCGAACCCTAACCCTAACCCTAACCGAACCCTAATCCGAACCCTAACCCTAACCCTAACCCTAACCCTAACCTAACACTAACCCCTAAACCTCACACGAAACCTAACCCTAACCCGAACCCGAACCCTAACCCCTAACCCTAACCCGAACCCGAACCCTAAACCTAACCCTAACCCTAACCCTAACCCGAACCCGAACCCTAACCCTAACCCTAACCCGAACCCTAACCCTAACCCGAACCCTAACCCTAACATGAACCCTAACCCTAACTCTAACCCTAACCCGAACCCTAACACTAACCCCTAACCCGAACCCTAACCCTATCCCGAAACCTAACCCTAACCCGAAACCTAACCCTAACCCTAAACCGAACCCTAACCCTAAACCGAACCCTAACCCTAACCCTAACCCTAACCCTAACCCGAACCCTAACCCGAACCCTAACCCGAACCCTAACCCTAACCCTAACCCGAACCCTAACCCGAACCCTACCCCTAACCCTAACCCTAACCCTAACCCTAACCCTAACCCGAACCCGAACACTAACCCTAACCCTAACCCTAACCCTAACCCGAACCCGAACCCGAACCCTAACCTGAACCTGAACCCTAACCCGAACCCTAACCCTAACACTATTCCGAAACCTAACCCGCACCCTAAACCTATCCCGAACCCGAACACTAACCCTAACCCTAACCCTAACCCGAACCGTAACCCTAACCCTAACCCTAACACGAACCCTAACCCTAACCTTAACCAGAACCCTAACACTAACGCTAACCCGAACCCGAAACATAATCCCTTACCCGAATCCTAACCCTAACCCGAACCCTAAACTCTTACCCGAATCCTAACCCTAACCCGAAACCTAACCCGAAACCTAACCCTAACCCGAACCCTAACCCTAACCCTAACCCGAAACCTAAACCTAACCCTAACCTGAACCCTAACCCTAACCCTAACCCGAACCCTAAACCGAACCCTACCCTAACCCTAACCCTAACCCTAACCCTAACCCGAACCCTAACCTGAACCCTAACCCTAACCCTAACCCGAACCCTAAACCTAATCCTAACCCGAACCTGAACCCTAACCCGAACCCTAACCCTAACCCTAATCCGAACCCTAACCCTAACCCTAACCCTAATCCTAACCCGAACCCGAAACCTAACCCGAACCCGAACCCTAACCCTAACCCTAACCCTAACCCTAACCCGAACCTTAACCTGAACCCTAACCCTAACCCGAACCCGAACCCTAACCCTAACCCTTACCCTAACCCTAACCCTAACACGAACCCTAACCCTAACACTAACCCCTAACCCTAACCCGAAACCTAACCCTAACCCTAACCCGAACCCGAACCCTAACACCTAACCCTAACCCGAACCCGAACCCTAAACCTAACCCTAACCCTAACCCAAACCCGAACCCTAACCCTAACCCGAACCCTAACCCTAACCCTAACCCGAACCCTAAACCTAACATGAACCCTAACCCTAACCCTAATCCTAACCCGAACCGTAACACTAACCCCTAACCCGAACCCTAACCCTAACCCTAACCCTAACCCTAATCCGAACCCTAACCCGAACCCTAACCCTAACCCTAACACTAACCCCTAACCCTAACCTGAAACCTAACCCTAACCCTAACCCGAACCCGAAACCTAACACCTCACCCTAACCCGAACCCGAACCCTAAACCTAACCCTAACCCTAACCCATACCCGAAACCTAACCCTAACCCGAACCCTAACCCTAACCCGAACCCTAAAACTAACATGAACCCTAACCCTAACCCTAACCCTAACCCGAAACCGAACACTAACCCTAACACTAACCCTAACCCCAACCCTAACACGAACCCTAACCCGAACCCTAACCCGAACCCTAACCCTAAACCGAACCCTAACCCGAACCCTAACCCGATCCCTAACCCGAACCCTAACCCTAACCCTAACCCGAACGCTAACCCTAACCCAAACCCTAACCCTAACCCGAAACCTAACCCTAACCCTAACCTGAACCCTAACCCTAACCATAAACCTAACCTGAACCTAACCCTAACCCCTAACACTAACCCTAACCCGAACCCGAACCCTAACCCTAACCCTAACCCTAACCCGAACCCGAACCCGAAACCTAACCCGAACCTAACCCCTAACCCTATTCCGAAACCTAACCCGAACCCTAAGCCTAACACGAACCCGAACACTAACCCTAACCCTAACCGTAACCCTAACCCTAACCCGAACCCTAAACCTAAACCGAACCCTAACCCTAACCCTAACCCGAATCCTAACCCTAACCCTAACCCGAACCCTAACAAGAACACTAACCCTAACACTAAACCTAACCCCAACCCTAACCCTAACCCGAACCCGAACCCTAACCTTAACCCTAACCCGAACCCTAACCCTAACCCTAACCCTAACCCTAAACCTAACCCGAACCCTAACCCTAAACCTAACCCTAACCCTAACCCTAACCCGAACACTAAACCTAACCCTAACCCGAACCCTAACCCTAACCCTAACCTGAACACTAACCCCTAACCCTAACCCGAACCCGAACCCTAACCCGAACACTAACCCTAACCCTATCCCGAACCTTAACCTGAACCCTAACTCTAACCCTAACCCGAACCCTAACCCTAACACTTACCCTAACCCTAACCCTAACCCGAACCCTAACCCTAACCCTAACCGAACCCTAATCCGAACCCTAACCCTAACCCTAACACTAACCCCTAACCCTAACCCGAAACCTAACCCTAACCCTAACCCGAACCCGAACACTAACACCTAACCCTAACCCGAACCCGAACCGTAAACCTAACCCTAACACTAACCCGACCCCTAACCCTAACCCGAAACCTAACCCTAACCCTAACCCGAACCCTAACCCTAACATGAACCCTAACCCTAACCCTAACCCTAACCCGAACCGTAACCCTAACCCCTAACCCGAACCCTAACCCTAACCCGAACCCTAACCCTAACCCGAACCCTAACCCTAACCCTAACCCGAAACCTAACCCTAACCGTAACCCTAAACCGAACGGTAACACTAAGCCTAACCCCTAACCCTAACCCTAAACCTAACCCTAACCCGAACCCTAACCCTAACCCTATCCCTAACCCTAACCCGAACCCGAACCCTAACCCGAACCCTACCCCTAATCCTAATCCGAACCCTAACCCTAACCCTAACCCTAACCCTAACCCTAACCCGAACCCTAACCCTAACCATAACCCAAACCCTAACCCTAACCCGAACCCTAACCCTAACCCTAAACCTAACCCAAACCCTAACCCTAACCCTAACCCTAACCCGAACCCTAACCCTAACCTTAAACGGAACCCTAAACCACACCCTAACACGAACCCTAACCCTAAACCTAACCCTAACCCGAACCATAACCCGAACCCTAACGCGAAACCTAACGCTAACCCGAACACGAACCCTAACCCTAACCCGAACCCGAACCCGAACCCTAACCCTAACCCGAACCCTAACCCTAACCCGAACCCTAACCCTAACCCTAACCCTAACCCGAACCCTAAATCTAACCCTAACACGACCCCTAACCCGAAACCTAACGCGAACCCTAACCCTAACCATAACCCTAACCCTAACCCGAACCTTTACCCTAACCCTAACCTGAAACATAACCCTAACACTAACCCTAACCCTAAACCGAACCCTAACCCTAACCCTAACCCTAACACGAACCCTAACCCTAACCCTAACCCGAACCCTAACCCGAACCCTAACCCGAACCCTAACCCTAACCCGAACCCTAACCCTAACACTAAAACTAACCCAAACCAGAACCCTAACCCTAACCCTAACCCTAACACGAACCCTAACCCTAAACATAACCGGAACCCTAACCCTAACCCGAACCCTAACCCTAACTCTAACCCTAACCCGAACGGTAACCCTAACCCTACCCCTAACCCTAACCCTAACCCTAACCCTAACCCTAACCCGAACCCTAACCCTAACCCTAACCCTAACCCGAACCCGAACCCTAACCCGAACCCTACCCCTATCCCTAATCCAAACCCTAACCCGAACCCTAACCCTAACCCTAACCCGAACCCTAACCCTAACCCTAACCCGAACAGTAACCCTAACCTTAACCGGAACCCTAACACTAACCCTAACCCGAACCCGAACCTTAACACCTTACCCGATTCCTAACCCTAACCCGAAACCTAACCCGAACCCTAACCCTAACCCTAACCCCGAACCCGAACCCTAACCCTAACCCTAACCCTAACACTAACCCTAACCCTAACCCGAACCCTAAACCGAACCCGAACCCTAACCCTAACCCTAACCGGAACCCTAAACCTAACCCTAACCCTAACCCGAACCCTAACCCGAACCCTAACCCTAACCCTAACCTGAAACCTAAACCTAACCCTAACCTTAACCCGAACCCTAACCTAAATATAACCCTAAGCCTAACCCTAACCCGAACCCAACCCTAACCCTAACCCGAACACTAAACCTAACCGTAACCCTAACCCTATCCCGAACCCTACCCTAACCCTAACCCCTAACGCTAAACCTAACCCTGACCCGAACCCTAACCCTAACCCTAACCTTAACCCGAATCCAAACCCTAACCCGAACCCTGACCCTAACCCTAACCCTAACCCTAACACTAACCCGAAACCGAACCCTAACCCTAACCCTAACCGTAACCCGAACCCGAACCATAACCCTAACTGGAACCCTAACCCTAACACTAACCCTAACCCTAACCCGAACCCTAACCCTAACCCGAACCCTAACCCTAACCCGAAACCTAACCCAAACTCTAACCCTAACCCGAACCCAAACCCTAACCCTAACCCGAATCCTAACCCTAACCCGAACCCTAACCCTAACACTAACCCTAACCTGAACCCGAACCCTAACCCGAACCCTAACCCGAACCCTAACCCTAACCTTAACCGGAAACCTAACCCTAACCCGAACCAGAACCCTAAGCCTAACCCTAACCCGAACCCTAACGCTAAACCGAACCCTAACCCTAACCCTAACCCGAACGCTAACCCTAACCCTAACCCTAACCCTAACCCGAACCCTAACCCTAACCCTAACCCGAACCCTAACCCTAACCCTAACACTAACCCTAACCCGAACAGTAACCCTAACCCTAACCCGTAACCCTAACCCTAACCCTAACCCGAACCCTAACCCTAACCCTAACCCTAACCCGAAACCGAACCCTAACCCTAACCCTACCCCTAACCCTAATCCGAACCCTAACCCTAACCCTAACCCTAACCCTAACCTGAACCCTAACCCTAACCGGAACCCTAACCCTAACCCTAACCCTAACCCGAACCCTAACCCGAACCCTAACCCTAACCCTAACCCGAACCCTAACCCTAACCCTAACCCCAACCCTAACCCTAACCTTAACCGGAACCCTAACACTAACCCTAACCCGAACCCGAACCATAACCCCTTACCCGAATCCTAACCCTAACCCGAACCCTAACCCGAACCCTAACCCTAAACTTAACCCGTACCCTAACCCGAACCCTAAACCTAACCCGATCCCGAACCCTAACCCTAACCCGAACCCGAACCCGAACCCTAACCCTAACCCTAACACGAACCCTAACCCTAACCCGAACTCTACCCTAACCCTAACCCTAACCCGAACCGTAAACCAAACCCTAACCCGACCCCTAACCGAACCCTAACGCGAACCCTAAACGTAACCCTAACCCTAACCCTAACCCTAACGCTACCCCGAACCCGAAACCTAACCCGAACCCGAACCCTAACCCTAACCCTAAACCTAACCCGATCACTAACCCTAACCCTAACCCTAACCCGAACCTTAACCTGAACCCTAACCCTAACCCTAACCCGAACCCTAACCCTAACACTTACCCTAACCCTAACCCTAACCCGAACCCTAACCCTAACCCTAACCGAACCCTAATCCGAACCCTAATCCTAACCCTAACCCTAACACAAACCCCTAACCCTAACCCGAAACCTAACCCTAACCCTAACCCGAACCCGAACCCTAACACCTAACCCTAACCCGAACCCGAACCGTAAACCTAACACTAACACTAACCCGAACCCTAACCCTAACCCGAAACCGAACCCGAACCCTAACCCGAACCCTAACCTGAACCCTAACCCGAACCGTAACCCGAACCCTAAACCTAACCCTATTCCGAAACCTAGCACGAACCCTAAGCCTAACACGAACGCGAACACTAACCCTAACCCCAACCCTAACCCGAACCCTTACCCGAACCCTAACCCGAACACTAACCCTAACCCGAACCCTAACCCGAACCCTAACCCGATCCCAAACCCGAACCCTAACCCTAACCCTAAACCGAACGCTAACCCTAACCCTAAACCTAACCCTAACCCGAACCCTAACCCTAACCCTAACCCGAACCCTAACACTAACCATAACCCTAACCCGAACCCTAACCCTAACCCCTAACCCTAACCCTAACCCTAACCCGAACCCTAACCCTAACCCTAACCCCTAATCCTAACCCTAAACCTAACCCGAACACTAACCCTAACACGAACCCTAACCCTAACCCGAAACCTAACCCTAAACCAAACCCGAACCCGAACCCGAACCCTAACACTAACCCTAACCCGAAGCCTAACCCTAACCTGAACCCTAACCCTAACCCTAACCAGAAACCTAACCCTAACCCTAACCCGAACCCTAACCCTAACCCGAACCCTAACCCTAAACCTAATCCGAACCCGAACCCTAACCCTAACCCGAACCCTAACCCTACCCTAACCCGAACCCTAACCCGAACCCGAACCCTAACCCGAACCCAAACCCTAACCCTAACCCTAACCCGAACCCTAACCCTAACCCTAACCCGAACCCTAAACCTAACCCGAACCCGAACCCTAACCCTAACCCGAACCCTAACCTTAAACCTAACCCGAATCCTAACCCTAACCCTAACCCGAACCATAACCCGAACACTAACCCTAATCCTAACCCTAACCCAAACCCTAACCCTAACTCTAACCCGAACCCTAACCCTAACCCTAACCCGAACCCTAACGCTAACCCTAACCCTAAACCTAACCCGAACCCTAACCCTAAACCTAACCCGAACCCTAAACCTAACCCTAACCTGAAACCTAACCCTAACACGAACCCTAACCATAACACTAACCCTAACCCGAACCCTAACCCTAACCCGAACCCTAACCCTAAACCTAACCCGAACCCTAACCCTAACCGGAACCCGAACCCTAACCCTAAACCTAAACCGAACACTAACCCTAACCCTAACCCGAACCCTAAACCGAAACCTAACCCTAACCCTAACCTGAACACTAACCCCTAACCCTAACCCGAACCCGAACCCTAACCCGAACCCTAACCCTAACCCTAACCCGAACCCTAACCCTAACACTAACCCTAACCCTAACCCTAACCCTAACCCGAACCCTAACCCTAACCCTAACCCTAACCCTAACCCGAACCCTAACCCGAACCCTAACCCGAACCCTAAGCTAACCCTAACCCGAACCCTAACCCGAACACTAACCCTAACCCTAACTGGAACCATAACCCTAACCCTAACCCGAACCCTAACCCGAACCATAACCTTAACCCTAACCCTAACCCTAACCCGAACCCTAACCCTAACCCTAACCCGAACCCGAACCCTAACCCGAACCCTAACCCTAACCCTAATCCGAATCCTAACCCTAACCCTAACCCTAACCCTAACCCGAACCCGAAACCTAACGCTAACCCGAAACCTAACCCTAACCCTAACCCTAGCCCAAACCCTAACCCTAAACCTAAACCTAACCCGAACCTTAACTTGAACCCTAACCCTAACCCTAACCCGAACCCGAACCCTAACCCTAACCCTAACATTAACACTAACCCTAACACGAACCCTAACCCTAAACCTAACCGAACCCTAATCCGAACCCTAACCCTAACCCTAACTCTAACCCTAACACTAACCCCTAACCCTCACCCGAAACCTAACCCTAACCCTAACCCGAACCCGAACCCTAACCCCTAACCCTAACCCGAACCCGAACCCTAAACCTAACCCTAACCCTAACCCTAACCCGAACCCGAACCCTAACCCTAACCCTAACCGGAACCCTAACCCTAAACCGAACCCTAACCCTAACCCGAACCCTAACCCTAACCCTAACACTAACCCGAACCCAAAAACGAACCCTAACCCGAACCCTAACCCTAACCCTAACCCGAACCCTAACCCGAACCCTACCCCTAAACCTAACCCTAACCCTAACCCTAACCCGAACCCTAACCCTAACCCTAACACGAACCCGAACACTAACCCTAACCCTAACCCTAACCCGAACCCGAACCCGAACCCTAACCTCACCCGAACCCTAACCCGAACCCTAACCCTAACCCTATTCCGAAACCTAACCCGTACCCTAAACCTAACCCGAACCCGAACACTAACCCTAAACCTAACCCTAACCCGAACCGTAACCCTAACCCTAACCCTAACCCGAACCCTAACCCTAACCTTAACCAGAACCCTAACACTAACCCTAACACAAACCCGAACCATAACCCCTTACCCGAATCCTAACCCTAACCCGAAACCTAACCCCTTACCCGAATCCTAACCCTAACCCGAAACCTAACCCGAAACCTAACCCTAACCCGAACCCTAACCCGAACCCTAACCCGAACCCTAAACCTAACCCTAACCCAAACCCTAACCCTAACCCTAACCCGAACCCTAAACTGAACCCTAACCCTAACCCGAACCCGAAACCTAACCCTAACCCTAACCCGAACCCTAACCTGAAACCTAACCCTAACCCTAACCCGAACCCGAAACCTAACCCGAACCTTACCCCTAACCCTATTCCGAAACCTAACCCGAACCCTAAGCCTAACACGAACCCGAACACTAACCCTAACCCTAACCGTAACCCTAACCCTAACCCGAACCCTAAACCTAAACCGAACCCTAACCCTAACCCTAACCCGAACCCTAAACCTAACCCTAACCCGAACCCTAACCCTAACCCGAACCCTAACCCTAAACCTAACCCGAATCCTAACCCTAACCCTAACCCGAACCCTAACAAGAACACTAACCCTAACACTAAACCTAACCCCAACCCTAACTCTAACCCTAACCCGAACCCTAACCTTAACCCTAACCCGAACCCTAACCCTAACCCTAACCCTAACCCTAAACCTAACCCGAACCCTAACCCTAAACCTAACCCTAACCCTAACCCTAAACCGAACCCTAACCCTAACCCTAACTCTAACCCTAAACCGAACCCTAACCCTAACCCTAACTCTAACCCTAAACCTAACCCTCACCCGAACCCTAAACCTAATCCGAACCCTAAACCGAACCCTAACCCGAAACCTAAACCTAACCGTAACCCTAACCCTAACCCGAACCCTAACCCTAACCCGAACCCTAACCGTAAAGCGAACCCTAACCCTAACCCGAACCCTAACCCGAACCCTAACCCGAAACCTAACCCTAACCCTAACCCGAACCCTAACCCGAACCCTAACCCTAACCCTAACCCTAACCCTAACCCGAACCCTAACCCGAACCCTAACCCGAACCCTAACCCTAACCCTAAACCGAACCCTAACACGAACCCTACCCCTAACCCTAACACTAACCCTAACCCTAACCCGAACCCTAACCCTAACCCGAACCCTAACCCGAACACTAACCCTAACCCTAACCCTAACCCGAACCCGAACCCGAACCCGAACCCTAACCCGAACCCTAACCATAACCCTATTCCGAAACCTAACCCGATCCCTAACCCTAACCCGAAACCGAACACTAACACCAACCCTAACCCTAACCCAAACCCTAACCCTAACCCTAACCCTAACTCCAACCCTAACCCGAACCCTAAGCCCGAAACCTAACCCGAACCCTAACCCCTAACCCTAACACGAATCCGAACCCTAACCCGAACCCGAACCCTAACCCGAACCGGAACCGGAACCCTAACCCTAACCCGAACCCTAACCCGAACCCTAACCCTAACCCTAAACCTAAACCGAATCCTAACTCTAACCCGAACCCTAACCCGACCCTAAACCGAACCCTAACCCTAACCCTAACCCTAACCGGAACCCTAACCCTAACCCGAAACCGAACCCGAACCCTAACCCTTTACCCGAATCCTAACCCTATCCGGAACCCTAACCCGAACCCTAACCCTAACCCTAAACCGTAACCCTAATCCGAAACCTAACCCTAACATGAACCCAACCCTAACCCTAACCCGAATCCTAACCCTAAGCCTAACCCGAACCCTAACCCGAACCCTAACCCTATCCCTAACCCTAACCCAAACCCTAACCCTAACCCTAACCGAAACGCGAACCCTAACCCGAACCCGAACCCTAACCCTAACCCGAAACCCGAACCCTAACCCTAACCCGAACCCGAAACCGAACCCTAACCCTAACCCTGACCCGAACCCTAATCCTAATCTAACCCTAACCCTAACCCGAACCCTAACCCTAACCCTAACCCTAACCCTAACCCTAACCCGAATCCTAACTCTAACCCGAACCCTAACCCGAACCCTAACCCGAACCCTAACCCTAAACCTAACCCGAACCCTAACCCGAACCCTAACCCGAACCCTAACCCTAAACCTAACCCTAACCTGAACCCTAACCCTAACCCTAACCCGAACCCTAACCCTAACCCTAACCCTAACCCTAACCCGAACCCTACCCTAACCCTAAACCTAACCCTAACCCTAATCCGAAACCTAACGCTAACCCGAACCCTATCCCGAACCCTAACCCTAACCCTAACCCATAACCCTAACCCTAACCCTAACTCTAACCATACAACCTTACCCTAACCCTAACCCTAACCCTAACCCTAACCCGAACCCTAACCCTAACACTAACCCGAACCCTAACCCTAACCCTAACCCTATCCGTAACACGAACCCTAACCCTAACCCTAACCCTAACCCCTTACCCTAACCCAAACCCTAAACCTAACCCGAACCCTAACCCTAATCCTAACCCGAACCCTAACCCTAACCCTAACCCGAACCCGAACCCTAACCCCTAACCCTAACCCGAACCCGAACCCTAAACCTAACCCTAACCCTAACCCTAACCCGAACCCGAACCCTAACCCTAACCCTAACCGGAACCCTAACCCTAAACCGAACCCTAATCCTAACATGAACCCTAACCCTAACCCTAACCCGAACCCTAACACTAACCCCTAACCCGAACCCTAAACCTAACCCGAAACCTAACACTAACCCGAATCCTAACCCTAACCCTAAACCGAACCCTAACCCTAACCCGAACCCTAACCCTAACCCTAACACTAACCCGAACCCAAAAACGAACCCTAACCCGAACCCTAACCCTAACCCTAACCCGAACCCTAACCCGAACCCTACCCCTAAACCTAACCCTAACCCTAACCCTAACCCGAACCCTAACCCTAACCCTAACACGAACCCGAACACTAACCCTAACCCTAACCCTAACCCGAACCCGAACCCGAACCCTAACCTCACCCGAACCCTAACCCGAACCCTAACCCTAACCCTATTCCGAAACCTAACCCGTACCCTAAACCTAACCCGAACCCGAACACTAACCCTAAACCTAACCCTAACCCGAACCGTAACCCTAACCCTAACCCTAACCCGAACCCTAACCCTAACCTTAACCAGAACCCTAACACTAACCCTAACACAAACCCGAACCATAACCCCTTACCCGAATCCTAACCCTAACCCGAAACCTAACCCCTTACCCGAATCCTAACCCTAACCCGAAACCTAACCCGAAACCTAACCCTAACCCGAACCCTAACCCGAACCCTAACCCGAACCCTAAACCTAACCCTAACCCAAACCCTAACCCTAACCCTAACCCGAACCCTAAACTGAACCCTAACCCTAACCCGAACCCGAAACCTAACCCTAACCCTAACCCGAACCCTAACCTGAAACCTAACCCTAACCCTAACCCGAACCCGAAACCTAACCCGAACCTTACCCCTAACCCTATTCCGAAACCTAACCCGAACCCTAAGCCTAACACGAACCCGAACACTAACCCTAACCCTAACCGTAACCCTAACCCTAACCCGAACCCTAAACCTAAACCGAACCCTAACCCTAACCCTAACCCGAACCCTAAACCTAACCCTAACCCGAACCCTAACCCTAACCCGAACCCTAACCCTAAACCTAACCCGAATCCTAACCCTAACCCTAACCCGAACCCTAACAAGAACACTAACCCTAACACTAAACCTAACCCCAACCCTAACTCTAACCCTAACCCGAACCCTAACCTTAACCCTAACCCGAACCCTAACCCTAACCCTAACCCTAACCCTAAACCTAACCCGAACCCTAACCCTAAACCTAACCCTAACCCTAACCCTAAACCGAACCCTAACCCTAACCCTAACTCTAACCCTAAACCGAACCCTAACCCTAACCCTAACTCTAACCCTAAACCTAACCCTCACCCGAACCCTAAACCTAATCCGAACCCTAAACCGAACCCTAACCCGAAACCTAAACCTAACCGTAACCCTAACCCTAACCCGAACCCTAACCCTAACCCGAACCCTAACCGTAAAGCGAACCCTAACCCTAACCCGAACCCTAACCCGAACCCTAACCCGAAACCTAACCCTAACCCTAACCCGAACCCTAACCCGAACCCTAACCCTAACCCTAACCCTAACCCTAACCCGAACCCTAACCCGAACCCTAACCCGAACCCTAACCCTAACCCTAAACCGAACCCTAACACGAACCCTACCCCTAACCCTAACACTAACCCTAACCCTAACCCGAACCCTAACCCTAACCCGAACCCTAACCCGAACACTAACCCTAACCCTAACCCTAACCCGAACCCGAACCCGAACCCGAACCCTAACCCGAACCCTAACCATAACCCTATTCCGAAACCTAACCCGATCCCTAACCCTAACCCGAAACCGAACACTAACACCAACCCTAACCCTAACCCAAACCCTAACCCTAACCCTAACCCTAACTCCAACCCTAACCCGAACCCTAAGCCCGAAACCTAACCCGAACCCTAACCCCTAACCCTAACACGAATCCGAACCCTAACCCGAACCCGAACCCTAACCCGAACCGGAACCGGAACCCTAACCCTAACCCGAACCCTAACCCGAACCCTAACCCTAACCCTAAACCTAAACCGAATCCTAACTCTAACCCGAAACCTAACCCGACCCTAAACCGAACCCTAACCCTAACCCTAACCCTAACCGGAACCCTAACCCTAACCCGAAACCGAACCCGAACCCTAACCCTTTACCCGAATCCTAACCCTATCCGGAACCCTAACCCGAACCCTAACCCTAACCCTAAACCGTAACCCTAATCCGAAACCTAACCCTAACATGAACCCAACCCTAACCCTAACCCGAATCCTAACCCTAAGCCTAACCCGAACCCTAACCCGAACCCTAACCCTATCCCTAACCCTAACCCAAACCCTAACCCTAACCCTAACCGAAACGCGAACCCTAACCCGAACCCGAACCCTAACCCTAACCCGAAACCCGAACCCTAACCCTAACCCGAACCCGAACCCGAACCCTAACCCTAACCCTGACCCGAACCCTAATCCTAATCTAACCCTAACCCTAACCCGAACCCTAACCCTAACCCTAACCCTAACCCTAACCCTAACCCGAATCCTAACTCTAACCCGAACCCTAACCCGAACCCTAACCCGAACCCTAACCCTAAACCTAACCCGAACCCTAACCCGAACCCTAACCCGAACCCTAACCCTAAACCTAACCCTAACCTGAACCCTAACCCTAACCCTAACCCGAACCCTAACCCTAACCCTAACCCTAACCCTAACCCGAACCCTACCCTAACCCTAAACCTAACCCTAACCCTAATCCGAAACCTAACGCTAACCCGAACCCTATCCCGAACCCTAACCCTAACCCTAACCCATAACCCTAACCCTAACCCTAACTCTAACCATACAACCTTACCCTAACCCTAACCCTAACCCTAACCCTAACCCGAACCCTAACCCTAACACTAACCCGAACCCTAACCCTAACCCTAACCCTATCCGTAACACGAACCCTAACCCTAACCCTAACCCTAACCCCTTACCCTAACCCAAACCCTAAACCTAACCCGAACCCTAACCCTAATCCTAACCCGAACCCTAACCCTAACCCTAACCCGAACCCTAACTCGAACCCTAAACCGAAAGCTAACCCTAACCCTAACCCTAAACAGAACCCTAACCCGAACTCTAACTCGACCCTAACCCTAACCCTTAACCCTAACCCTAACCCTAAACCTAACCCGAACCCGAACCCTAACCCGAACCGGAACCGGAACCCTAACCCTAACCCGAACCCTAACCCGAACCCAACACGAACCCGAACCCTAACCCGAACCCGAACCCTAACCCTAACCCTAACTCTAACCCAAACCCTAACCCGAACCCTAACTCGAACCCTAAAGCTAACCCGAACCCTAACCCGAACCCGAAACCTAACCCTAACCCTAACCCGAACCCTAAACCTAACCCGAACCCTGACCATAACCCTAACCCCGAACCCGAAACCTAACCCTAACCCGAACCCTAACCCTAACCCTAACCGAACCCTAATCCGAACCCTAACCCTAACCCTAACCCTAACCCTAACACTAACACCTAACCCTCACCCGAAACCTAACCCTAACCCTAACCCGAACCCGAACCCTAACCCCTAACCCTAACCCGATCCCGAACCCTAAACCTAACCCTAACCCTAACCCTAACCCGAACCCGAACCCGAACCCTAACCCTAACCCTAACCCGAACCCTAACCCTAACCCGAACCCTAACCCTAACATGAACCCTAACCCTAACCCTAACCCTAACCCGAAACCTAACACTAACCACTAACCCGAACCCTAACCCTAACCCGAAACCTAACCCTAAACCGAACACTAACCCTAACCCTAAACCGAACCCTAACCCTAAACCGAACCCTATCCCTAACCCTAACCCTAACCCTAACCCGATCCCTAACCCGAACCCTAACCCGAACCCTAACCCGAACCCTAACCCGAACCCTACCCCTAACCCTAACCCTAAACCTAACCCTAAACCGAACCCTAACCCTAACCCTAACCCGAACCCGAACACTAACCCTAACCCTAACCCTAACCCGAACCCGAACCCGAAACCTAACCCGAACATGAACCCTAACCCGAACCCGAACCCTAACACTATTCCGAAACCTAACCCGAACCCTAACCCTAACCCGAACCCGAACACTAACCCTAACCCTAACCCTAACCCGAACCGTACCCTAATCATAACCCTAACCCGAACCCTAACCCTAACCTTAATCAGAACCCTAACACTAACCCTAACCCGAACCCGAACCATAAACCCTTACCCGAATCCTAACCCTCACCCGAACCCTAACGCCTTACCCGAATCCTAACCCTAAACCGAAACCTAACCAGAAACCTAACCCTAACCCGAACCCTAAACCTAACCCTAACCCGAACCCTAAACCTAACCCTAACCCGAACCCTAACCCTAACCCTAACCCGAACCCTAAACTGAACCCTAAGCCTAAACCTAAACCTAACCCTAACCCTAACCCGAACCCTAAACCTAACCCTAACCCGAACCCTAACCCTAACCCTAACCCGAACCCTAAACTGAACCCTAAGCCTAAACCTAAACCTAACCCTAACCCTAACCCTAACCCGAACCCTAACACGAACCCTAACACTAACCCTAACCCGAACCCTAAACCTAACATGAAAACTAATCCTAACCCTAACCCTAACCCGAAACGTAACCCTAACCCCTAACCCGAACCCTAACCCTAACCCGAACCCTAACCCGAAACCTAACCCTAACCCTAAACCGAACCCTAACCCTAAACCGAACCCTAACCCTAACTCGAACCCGTACCCTAACCCTAAACCTAACCCGAACACTAACCCTAACCCTAACCCGAACCCTAACCCTAACCCTAACCTGAACACTAACCCCTAACCCTAACCCGAACCCGAACCCTAACCCGAACACTAACCCTAACCCTAACCCGAACCCTAACCCTAACCCTAACCCTAACCCTAACCCGAACCCTAACCCTAACCCTAACTCTAACCCTAAACCTAACACTAACCCGAACCCTAAACCTAACCCGAACCCTAAACCGAACCCTAACCCGAAACCTAAACCTAACCCTAACCCGAACCCTAACCCGAACCCTAACCCTAACCCGAACCCTAACCCTAACCCTAACCCTAACCCTAACCCTAACCCGAACCCTAACCCGAACCATAACCCGAACCCTAACCCTAACCCTAACCCTAACCCGAACCCTAACCCGAACCCTAACCCTAACCCTAACCCTAACCCTAACCCGAACCCTAACCCGAACCTTAACCCGAACCCTAACCCTAACCCTAACCCGAACCCTAACCCGAACCCTACCCCTAACCCTAAACCTAACCCTAACCCGAACCCGAACCCTAACCCTAAACCTAACCCGAACCCGAACACTAACCCTAACCCTAACCCTAACCCGAACCCTAACCCGAACCCTAACCCGAACCCGAACCCGAACCCTAACCCGAACCCTAACCCTAACCCTATTCCGAAACCTAACCCGAACCCTAACCCTAACCCAAAACCGACCACTAACCCTAACCCTAACCCTAACCCAAACCCTAACCCTAACCCTAACCCTAACCCAACCCTAACCCGAACCCTAACCCGAAACCTAACCCGAACCCTACACCCTAAACCTAACATGAACCCGAACCCTAACCCGAACCCGAACCCTTACCCGAACCCGAACCGGAACCCTAACCCTAACCCGAACCCTAACCCGAACCCTAACCCTAACCCTAACCCTAACCCGAATCCTAACTCTAACCCGAACCCTAACCCGAACCCTAAACCGAACCCTAAACCTAACCCTAACCCTAACCCTAACCCTAACCCTAACCCGAACCCTAACCCTAACCCGAACCCTAACGCTAACCCTAACCCTAAACCTAACCCGAACCCTAACCCGAAACCTAACCCGAACCCTAACCCTAAACCTAACCCGAACCCTAACCCGAACCCTAACCCGAACCCAACCCCTAACCCTAACACGAACCCGAACCCTAACCCGAACCCGAACCCTAACCCGAACCCGAACCCTAACCCTAACCCGAACCCGAACCCGAACCCTAACCCGAACCCAACCCCTAACCCTAACCCGAACCCGAACCCTAACCCGAACCCGAACCCTAACCCGAAACCTAACCCTAACCCTAACCCTAAACCTAACCCGAACCCTAACCCTAACCCTAACCGGAACCCTAACCCTAACCCGAACCCGAACACGAACCCTAACACTTTACCCGAATCCTAAAACTATCCGGAACCCTAACCCGAACCCTAACCCTAACCCTAAACCCTAACCCTAATCCGAACCCTAACCCTAACCCGAACCCAACCCTAACCCTAACCCGAATCCTAACCCTAACCCTAACCCGAACCCTAACCCTAACCCTAACCCTAACGCAAACCCTAACAACCCTAACCCAAACGCGAAACCTAACCCGAACCCGAACCCTAACCCGAACCCGAAACCCGAAACCTAACGCTAACCCGAACCCGAACCCGAACCCTAACCCTAACCCTGACCCAAACCTAAACCTAATCTAACCCTAACCCTAACCCGAACCCTAACCCAAACCCTAATCCTAACCCGAATCCTAACTCAAACCCGAACCCTAACCCGAACCCTAACCCGAACCCTAACCCTAACCCTAACCCTAACCCTAACCCGAACCCGAACCCTAACCCTAACCCGAACCCTAACGCTAACCCTAACCCTAAACCTAACCCAAACCCTAACCCGAACCCTAAACCGAACCCTAACCCTAAACCTAACCCGAACCCTAACCCTAAACCTAACCCGAACCCTAACCCGAACCCTAACCCGAACCCTAACCCTAACCCTAACCCTAACCTGAACCCTAACCCTAACCCTAACCTGAACCCTAACCCTAACCCTAACCCTAACCCTAACCCGAACCCTAACCCTAACCCTAAACCTAAACCTAACCCTAATCCGAAACCTAACCCTAACCCTAACCCTAACCCAAACCCTAACCCTAACCCTAACCCGAACCCTAACCATAACCCTAACCCTATCCCTAACCCGAACCCTAACCCTAACCCGAACCCTAACCCTAACCCTAACCCCGAACCCGAAACCTAAACCTAACCCTAACCCTAACCCGAACCCTAACTCGAACCCTAACCCGAAACCTAACCCTAACCCTAACCCTAACCAGAACCCTAACCCGAACTCTAACTCGACCCTAACCCTAACCCTTAACCCTAAGCCTAACCCGAAACCTAACCCTAACCCTATCACGAACCCTAACCCTAACCCGAACCCTAACCCTAACCCTAAACCTAAACCGAACCCAACACGAACCCGGACCCTAACCCGAACCCGAACCCTAACCCTAACCCTAACTCTAACCCAAACCCTAACCCGAACACTAACTCGAACCCTAACCCTAACCCGAACCCTAACCGAACTCGAAACCTAACCCTAACCCTAACCCGAACCCGAACCCTAACCCTAACCCTAACCCGAACCCTAACCCGAACCCTAACCATAACCCTAACCCGAACCCTAACCCGAACCATAACCCTAACCCTAACCCTAACCCTAACCCGAACCCTAACCCTAACCCTAACCCGAACCCGAACCCTAACCCGAACCCTAACCCTAACCCTAATCCGAACCCTAACCCTAACCCTAACCCTAACCCGAAACCGAAACTTAACCTAACCCGAAACCTAACCCTAACCCTATCCCTAACCCGATACCTAAGCCTAAACCTAAACCTAACCCGAACCTTAACCTGAACCCTAACCCTAACCCTAACCCGAACCCTAACCCTAACCCTAACACTAACCCTAACGCGAACCCTAACCCTAACCCTAACCGAACCCTAATCCGAACCCTAACCCTAACCCTAACCCTAACCCTAACACTAACCCCTAACCCTCACCCGAAACCTAACCCTAACCCTAACCCGAACCCGAACCCTAACCCCTAACCCTAAACCGAACCCGAACCCTAAACCTAACCCTAACCCTAACCCTAACCCGAACCCGAACCATAACCGTAACCCTAACCCGAACCCTAACCCTAACCCGAACCCTAACCCTAACATGAACCCTAACCCTAACTCTAACCCTAACCCGAACCCTAACACTAACCCCTAACCCGAACCCTAACCCTAACCCGAAACCTAACCCTAACCCGAACCCTAACCCTAACCCTAAAACGAACCCTAACCCTAAACCGAACCCTAACCCTAACCCTAACCCTAACCCGAACCCTAACCCGAACCCTAACCCTAACCCTAACCCGAACCCTAACCCGAACCCTACCCCGAACCCTAACCCTAACCCTAACCCTAACCCTAACCCTAACCCGAACCCTAACCCTAACCCTAACCCGAACCCGAACACTAACCCTAACCCTAACCCTAACCCGAACCCGAACCCGAACCCTAACCCGAACCCGAACCCTAACCCGAACCCTAACCTTAACACTATTCCGAAACCTAACCCTCACCCTAACCCTAACCCGAACCCGAACACTAACCCTAACCCTAAGCCTAACCCTAACCCGAACCGTAACCCTAACCCTAATCCTAACCCGAACCCTAACCCTAACCTTAACCAGAACCCTAACACTAACGCTAACCCGAACCCGAACCATAACCCCTTACCCGAATCCTAACCCTAACCCGAACCCTAACCCCTTACCCGAATCCTAACCCTAACCTGAAACCTAACCCGAAACCTAACCCTAACCCGAACCCTAACCCTAACCCTAACCCGAACCCTAAACCTAACCCTAACCTGAACCCTAACCCTAACCCTAACCCGAAACCTAAACCGAACCCTACCCTAACCCTAACACTAACCCTAACCCTAACCCGAACCCTAACCTGAACCCTAACCCTAACCCTAACCCTAACCCTAACCCTAACCCTAATTTGAACCCTAACCCTAACCCTAACCCTAATCCTAACCCGAACCCGAAAACTAACCCGAACCCGAACCCTAACCCTAACCCTAACCCGAACCTTAACCTGAACCCTAACCCTAACCCGAACCCGAAACCTAACCCTAACCCTTACCCTAACCCTAACCCTAACCCGAACCCTAACCCTAACACTAACCGTTAACCCTAACCCGAAACCTAACCCTAACCCTAACACGAACCCGAACCCTAACACCTAACCCTAACCCGAACCCGAACCCTAAACCTAACCCTAACCCTAACCCAAACCCGAACCCTAACCCTAACCCGAACCCTAACCCTAACCCTAACCCGAACCCTAAACCTAACATGAACCCTAACCCTAACCCTAATCCTAACCCGAACCGTAACACTAACCCCTAACCCGAACCCTAACCCTAACCCGAAACCTAACCCTAATCCGAACCCTAACCCGAACCCTAACCCTAACCCTAACACTAACCCCTAACCCTAACCTGAAACCTAACCCAAAACCTAACCTGAACCCTAAACCGAACCCTAACCCTAAACCTAACCCGAACCCTAACCCTAACCCTAACCCTAACCCTAACCCGAACCCTAACCCTAACCCTAAACCTAACCCTAACCCTAATCCGAAACCTAACCCTAACCCTAACCCTAACCCAAACCCTAACCCTAACCCTAACCCGAACCCTAACCTTAACCCTAACCCTATCCCTAACCCGAACCCTAACCCTAACCCTAACCCTAACCCTATCCCTAACCCCTTACCCTAACCCAAACCCAAACCTAACCCGAACCCTAACCCTAATCCTAACCCGAACCCTAACCCTAACCCTAACCCGAACCCTAACTCGAACCCTAACCCGAAACCTAACCCTAACCCTAACCCTAACCAGAACCCTAACCCGAACTCTAACTCGACCCTAACCCTAACCCTTAACCCTAACCCTAACCCGAAACCTAACCCTAACCCTATCACGAACCCTAACCCTAACCCGAACCCTAACCCTAACCCTAACCCTAAACCCAACCCAACACGAACCCGGACCCTAACCCAAACCCGAACCCTAACCCTAACCCTAACTCTAACCCAAACCCTAACCCGAACACTAACTCGAACCCTAACCCTAACCCGAACCCTAACCGAACCCGAAACCTAACCCTAACCCTAACTCGAACCCGAACCCTAACCCTAACCCTAACCCGAACCCTAACCCTAACCCGAACGCTAACCCTAACCCTAACCCCGAACCCGAAACCTAACCCTAACCCTAACCCTAACCCGAACCCTAACCCGAACCCTATCCCGAACTCCAACCCTAACCATAACCTGAACCCGAAACCTAACCCTAACCCTAACCCGAACCCGAACCCTAACACCTAACCCTAACCCGAAACCGAACCCTAAACCTAACCCTAACCCTAAACCGAACCCTAACCCTAACCCGAACCCTAACCCTAACCCTAACCCGAACCCGAACCCTAACCCGAACCCTAACCCTAACCCTAATCCGAACCCTAACCCTAACCCTAACCCTAACCCTAACCCGAAACCGAAACTTAACCTAACCCGAAACCTAACTCTAACCCTATCCCTAACCCGAACCCTAACCCTAAACCTAAACCTAACCCGAACCTTAACCTCAACCCTAACCCTAACCCTAACCCGAACCCTAACCCTAACCCTAACACTAACCCTAACGCGAACCCTAACCCTAACCCTAACCGAACCCTAATCCGAACCCTAACCCTAACCCTAACCCTAACCCTAACCTAACACTAACCCCTAACCCTCACACGAAACCTAACCCTAACCCTAACCCGAACCCGAACCCTAACCCCTAACCCTAACCCGAACCCGAACCCTAAACCTAACCCTAACCCTAACCCTAACCCGAACCCGAACCCTAACCCTAACCCTAACCCGAACCCTAACCCTAACCCGAACCCTAACCCTAACATGAACCCTAACCCTAACTCTAACCCTAACCCGAACCCTAACACTAACCCCTAACCCGAACCCTAACCCTATCCCGAAACCTAACCCTAACCCGAAACCTAACCCTAACCCTAAACCGAACCCTAACCCTAAACCGAACCCTAACCCTAACCCTAACCCTAACCCTAACCCGAACCCTAACCCGAACCCTAACCCGAACCCTAACCCTAACCCTAACCCGAACCCTAACCCGAACCCTACCCCTAACCCTAACCCTAACCCTAACCCTAACCCTAACCCGAACCCGAACACTAACCCTAACCCTAACCCTAACCCTAACCCGAACCCGAACCCGAACCCTAACCTGAACCTGAACCCTAACCCGAACCCTAACCCTAACACTATTCCGAAACCTAACCCGCACCCTAAACCTATCCCGAACCCGAACACTAACCCTAACCCTAACCCTAACCCGAACCGTAACCCTAACCCTAACCCTAACACGAACCCTAACCCTAACCTTAACCAGAACCCTAACACTAACGCTAACCCGAACCCGAAACATAATCCCTTACCCGAATCCTAACCCTAACCCGAAGCCTAAACTCTTACCCGAATCCTAACCCTAACCCGAAACCTAACCCGAAACCTAACCCTAACCCGAACCCTAACCCTAACCCTAACCCGAAACCTAAACCTAACCCTAACCTGAACCCTAACCCTAACCCTAACCCGAACCCTAAACCGAACCCTACCCTAACCCTAACCCTAACCCTAACCCTAACCCGAACCCTAACCTGAACCCTAACCCTAACCCTAACCCGAACCCTAAACCTAATCCTAACCCGAACCTGAACCCTAACCCGAACCCTAACCCTAACCCTAATCCGAACCCTAACCCTAACCCTAACCCTAATCCTAACCCGAACCCGAAACCTAACCCGAACCCGAACCCTAACCCTAACCCTAACCCTAACCCTAACCCGAACCTTAACCTGAACCCTAACCCTAACCCGAACCCGAACCCTAACCCTAACCCTTACCCTAACCCTAACCCTAACCCGAACCCTAACCCTAACACTAACCCCTAACCCTAACCCGAAACCTAACCCTAACCCTAACCCGAACCCGAACCCTAACACCTAACCCTAACCCGAACCCGAACCCTAAACCTAACCCTAACCCTAACCCAAACCCGAACCCTAACCCTAACCCGAACCCTAACCCTAACCCTAACCCGAACCCTAAACCTAACATGAACCCTAACCCTAACCCTAATCCTAACCCGAACCGTAACACTAACCCCTAACCCGAACCCTAACCCTAACCCGAACCCTAACCCTAATCCGAACCCTAACCCGAACCCTAACCCTAACCCTAACACTAACCCCTAACCCTAACCTGAAACCTAACCCTAACCCTAACCCGAACCCGAAACCTAACACCTCACCCTAACCCGAACCCGAACCCTAAACCTAACCCTAACCCTAACCCATACCCGAAACCTAACCCTAACCCGAACCCTAACCCTAACCCGAACCCTAAAACTAACATGAACCCTAACCCTAACCCTAACCCTAACCCGAAACCGAACACTAACCCTAACACTAACCCTAACCCTAACCCTAACACGAACCCTAACCCGAACCCTAACCCGATCCCTAACCCGAACCCTAACCCTAACCCTAACCCGAACGCTAACCCTAACCCAAACCCTAACCCTAACCCGAAACCTAACCCTAACCCTAACCTGAACCCTAACCCTAACCATAAACCTAACCTGAACCTAACCCTAACCCCTAACACTAACCCTAACCCGAACCCGAACCCTAACCCTAACCCTAACCCTAACCCGAACCCGAACCCGAAACCTAACCCGAACCTAACCCCTAACCCTATTCCGAAACCTAACCCGAACCCTAAGCCTAACACGAACCCGAACACTAACCCTAACCCTAACCGTAACCCTAACCCTAACCCGAACCCTAAACCTAAACCGAACCCTAACCCTAACCCTAACCCGAACCCTAAACCTAACCCTAACCCGAACCCTAACCCTAACCCGAACCCTAATCCTAAACCTAACCCGAATCCTAACCCTAAACCTAATCCGAACCCTAACCCGAACACTAACCCTAACCCTAACCCTAACCCAAACCCTAACCCTAAACCTAACCCGAACCCTAACCCTAACCCGAACCCTAACCCTAACCCTAACCCTAACCCGAACCCTAACCCTAACCATAACCCTAACCTGAACCTAACCCTAATCCCTAACACTAACCCTAACCCTAACCCGAACCCTAACCCTAACCCTAACCCTAACCCGAACCCGAACCCGAAACCTAACCCGAACCCTAACTCTAACCCTATTCCGAAACCTAACCCGAACCCTAAGCCTAACACGAACCCGAAGACTAACCCTAACCCTAACCCGAACCCGAACACTAACCCTAACACTAACCCTAACCCCAACCCTAACCCGAACCCTAACCCGAACCCTAACCCGAACCCTAACCCTAACCCGAACCCTAACCCGAACCCTAACCCGATCCCTAACCCGAACCCTAACCCTAACCCTAACCCGAACGCTAACCCTATCCCTAACCCTAACCCTAACCCGAACCCTAACCCTAACCCTAACCCGAACCCTAACCCTAACCATAACCCTAACCTGAACCTAACCCTAACCCCTAACACTAACCCTAACCCTAACCCGAACCCTAACCCTAACCCTAACCCTAACCCGAACCCGAACACGAAACCTAACCCGAACCTAACCCCTAACCCTATTCCGAAACCTAACCCTAACCCTAACCCTAACCCTAAAACTAACCTGAACACTAACCCCTAACCCTAAACCGAACCCGAACCCTAACCCGAACACTAACCCTAACCCTAACCCGAACCCGAACCCTAACCCTAACCCGAACCCTAACCCTAACCCTAACCCTAACCCTAACCAGAACCCTAACCCGAACCCTAACCCGAACCCTTACCCTAACCCTAACCCGAACCCTAACCCGAACCCTAACACTAACTCTAACCCTAACCCTAACCCGAATCCTATCCCGAACCCTAACCCGAACCCTAACCCTAACCCGAACCCTAAGCCGAACCCTACCCATAACCCTAACCCTAACCCTAACCCTAACCCGAACCCTAACCCTAACCCTAACCCGAACCCGAACACTAACCCTAACCCTAAACCTAACCCGAACCGAACCCGAACCCTAACCCGAACCCGAACCTGAACCCTAACCCGAACCCTAACCCTAACCCTATTCTGAAACCTAACCCGAACCCTAACCCTAACCCGATCCCGAACACTAACCCTAACCCTAACCCTAAACCGAACCCTAACCCTAACCCTAACCCTAACCCCAACCCTAACCCGAACCCTAACCCGAACCCTCACCCGAACCCTAACCCCTAACCCTAACACGAACCCGAACCCTAACCCGAACCCGAACCCTAACCCGAACCCGAACCCGAACACTAACCCTAACCCGAACCCTAACCCTAACCCTAACCCTAACCCGAATCCTATCTCTAACCCGAACCCTAACCCGAACCCTAAACCGAACCCTAACCCTAACCCTAAACCTAACACTAACCCGAACCCTAACCCTAACCCGAACCCTAACGCTAACCCTAACCCTAAACCTAACCCGAATCCTAACCCGAAACCTAACCCGAACCCTAAACCTAAACCTAACCCGAACCCTAACCCGAACCCAACCCCTAACCCTAACCCGAACCCGAACCCTAACCCGAACCCGAACCCTAACCCGAACCCGAACCCGAACCCTAACCCTAAACCGAACCCGAACCCGAACCCTAACCCTAACCCTAACCCGAACCAAGACCTAATCCTAACCCTCACCCTAACTCGAACCCTAACCCTAACCCTATCCCTAACACTAACCCTAACCCTAACCCGAATCCTAACTCTAAACCGAACCCTAACCCGAACCCTAACCCGAACCCTAACCCTAACCCTAACCCTAACCCGAAACCTAACCCTAACCCGAACCCTAACGCTAACCCTAACCCTAAACCTAACCCGAACCCTAACCCGAACCCGAACCCTTACCCTACCCCAAAACCGAACACAAACCATAACCCTATATCTAACCCGAACAGTAACCCTAACCCTAACCCCAACCCGAACCCTAACCCTAACCCTAACCCTAACCCGAACCCTAAACCTAACCCTAACCCTAACCCTAACCCTAACCCCTAACCCTAACCCGAAACCTAACCCTAACTCGAACCCTAACCCTAACCCTAACCCGAACCCTAACCCTAACCCTTACCCTAACCCTAACCCTAACCCGAACCCTAAACCTAACCCTAAACCTAACCCTAACCCTAACCCTATTCCGAACCCTAACCCTAACCCTAACTTTAACCCTAACCCGAACCCTAACCCTAACACTAAACCTAACACTAACCCGAACCCTAACCCTAACCCTAACCCGATCCCTATCACTAACCCTAACCCTAACCCTAACCCGAACCCTAACCCTAACCCTAACCCTAACCCTAACCCGAACCCTAACCTGAACCCTAATCCGAACCCTAACCCTAACCTTAACCCTAACCCGAACCCGAACCCTAACACTAACCCCTAACCCTAACCCGAAACCTAACCCTAACCCTAACCCGAACCCGAACCCTAACACCTAACCCTAACCCGAACCCGAACCCTAAACCTAACCCTAAACCTAACCCAAACCCGAACCCTAACCCTAACCCGAACCCGAACCCTAACCCTAACCCTAACCCTAACCCGAACCGTAACACTAACCCCTAAACCGAACCCTAACCCTAACCGAAACCCTAACCCTAATCCGAACCCTAACCCTAACCCTAACGCTAACCCTAACACTAACCCCTAACCCTAACCCGAAACCTAACCCTAACCCTAACCCGAACCCGAACCCTAACACCTAACCCTAACCCGAACCCGAACCCTAAACCTAACCCAAACCCTAACCCAAACCCGAACACTAACCCTAACCCGAACCCTAACCCTAAACCTAAACCGAACCCTAAACCTAACATGAACCCTAACCCTAACCCTAACCCTAACCCGAACCGTAACCCTAACCCCTAACCCGAACCCTAACCCTAACCCGAACCCTAACCCTAACCCGAACCCTAAACCTAACCCTAACCCAAAACCTAACCCTAACCCGAACCCTAACCCGAACCCTAACCCTAACACTAACCCGAACCCTAACCCGAACCCTAACCCGAACCCTAAACCTAACCCTAACCCAAACCCTAACCCGAACCCTACCCCTAACCCTAATCCTAACCCAAACGCTTACCCGAAACCTAACCCTAACCCTAACCCGAACCCGAAACCGAAACCTAACCCGAACCCTAACCCGAACCCTAACCCGAACCGTAACCCGAACCTTAACCCTAACCCTATTCCGAAACCTAACCCGAACCCTAAGCCTAACACGAACCCGAACACTAACCCTAACCCTAACCCAAACCCGAACACTAACCCTAACACTAACCCTAACCCCAACCCTAACCCGAACCCTAACCCGATCCCTAACCCGAACCCTAAACCTAACCCTAACCTGAACGCTAACCCTAACCCTAACCCTAACCCTAACCCGAACCCTAACCCTAACCCTAACCCGAACCCGAAACCTAAACCGAACCTAATCCCTAACCCTATTCCGAAACCTAACCCGAACCCTAAGCCTAACACGAACCCGAACACTAACCCTAACCCTAACCGTAACCCTAACCCTAACCCGAACCCTAAACCTAACCCGAACCCTAACCCTAACACTAACCCGAACCCTAAACCTAACCCTAACCCGAACCCTAACGCTAACCCGAACCCTAATCCTAAACCTAACCCGAATCCTAACCCTAACCCTAACCCGAACCCTAACCCGAACACTAACCCTAACCCTAACCCTAACCCAAACCCTAACCCTAACCCTAAACCGAACCCGAAACCTAACCCTAACCCAAACCCTAACCCTAACCCTAACCCTAATCCGAACCCTAACCCTAAACCTAAACCGAATCCTAAACCTAACCCTAACCCGAACCCTAACACTAACCCGAACCCTAACCCTAACACTAACCCTAACCCGAACCCTAA
>JAVLSZ010000047.1:1832500-1835000 GCA_032313775.1 Urocyon cinereoargenteus | reverse complement strand
ACCCTAACCCGAACCCTAACCCTAACCCTAACCCTAAACCTAACCCTAACCCGAATCCTAAACCTAACCCTATCCCTAACCCGAAACCTAACCCTAACCCTAACCCTAACCCTAACCCTAACCCTAACCCGAACCCTAACCCTAACCCTAACCCTAACCCTACCCTAACCCCTAACCCTAACCCGAACCCTAACCCTAACCCTCACCCTAACCCTAACCCGAACCCTAACCCTAACACTAACCCGAACCCTAAACCGAACCCTAAACCTAACCCTAACCTGAACACTAACCCCTAACCCTAACCCGAATCCGAACCCTAACCCGAACACGAACCCTAACCCGAACCCGAACCCTAACCCAAACCCGAACCCGAACCCTAAACCTAACCCTAACCCGAACCCTAACCCTAACCCTAATCATAACCGTAACCCGAACCCTAACTCTAACCCAAACCCGAACCCTAACCCTACCCCGAACCCTAACCCGAACCCGAACACGAACCCGAACCCTAACCCTAACCCTAACCCTAACCCGAACCCTAAACCTAACCCTAACCCTAACCCGAACCCGAACCCTAACCCGAACCCTAACCCTTACCCTAATCCGAACCCTAACCCTAACCCTAACCCGAAACCTAACCTTAACCCTAACCCTAACCCTAACCCGAAACCTAACCCGAACCCTAACCCGAACCCGAACCCTAACCCGAACCCGAACCCTAACCCTAACCCTAACCCTAACCCGAACCCTAAACCTAACCCTAACCCTATCCCTAACCCGAACCCGAACCCTAACCCGAACCCTAACCCTTACCCTAATCCGAACCATAACCCTAACCCGAACCCGAACCCTAAACTTAACCCTAAACCTAACCCTAACCCGAACCTAACCCGAACCCTAACCCGAACCCGAACCCTAACCCGAACCCGAACCCCAACCCGAACCCGAACCCTAACCCAAAACCTAACCCTAACCCTAACCTGAACCCTAACCCTAACCCTAATCATAACCCTAACCCGAAACCTAACCCTAACCCTAAACCGAACCCTAACCCGAACCCGAACCAGAACCCTAAAACTAACCCTAACACTAACCCTAACCCGAACCCTAACCCTAACCCTAACCCTAACCCTACACCTAACACGAACCCGAACCCTAACTCCTTACCCGAATCCTAATCCTAACCCGAACCCTAACCCGAACCCTAACCCTAACACTAACCCCGAACCCGAACCCTAAACTTAACCCTAACCCTAACCAGAACCCTAACCCGAAACCTAACACGAAACCTAACCCTAACCCTAACCCTAACCCGAACCCTAACCCTAACCCTAACACGAACCCTAACCCTAACCCGAACCCTAACCCTAACCCGAACACTAACCCTAACCCGAATCCTAAACCTAACCCGAACCCTAACCCGAACCCTAACCCGAACCCTAACCCTAACCCGAACCCTAACCCTAACCCTAAACCTAAACCTAATCCGAACCCTAACCCTAACCCTAACCCTAACCCGAAAACTAAACCTAAACCTAACCCTAACCCTAACCCTAACCCTAATCCGAAACCTAACCCGAACCCTAACCCTAACCCTAAACCTAACCCAAACCCGAACCCTACCCCTAACCCTAACCCGAACCCGAACCCTAACCCAAACCCTAACCCTAACCCTAACCCTAACCCGAACCCTAACCCTAAACCGAACCCTAACCCGAACCCGAACCCTAACCCTAACCCTAACCCTAACCCTAACCCGAACCCTAACCCTAACCCTAACCCTAAACTGAACCCGAACCTTAACCCCTTACCCGAATCCTAACCCTAACCCGAAACCTAATCCGAACCCTAACCCTAACACTAACCCCGAACCCATACCCTAACCCTAATCCTAACCCTAACCTGAACACTAACCCCTAACCCTAACCCGAATCCGAACCCTAACCCGAACACGAACCCTAACCCGAACCCGAACCCTAACCCAAACCCGAACCCGAACCCTAAACCTAACCCTAACCCGAACCCTAACCCGAACCCTAAACCTAACACTAACCCCGAACCCGAACCCTAACCCTAACCCTAACCCTAACCCGAACCCTAACCCGAAACCTAACCCTAACCCTAACCCGAAACCTAACCGAACCCTAACCCTAACCCGAATCCGAACCCTAACCCGAACCCGAACCCTAACCCGAACCCTAACCCTAACCCTAACCCGAACCCTAACCCAAACCCTAAGCCTAACCCAACCCGAACCCTAACCCTAACCCTAACCCAAACACTAACACGAACCCTAAACCTAAACCTAACCCTAACCCTACCCCTAACCCGAAACCTAACCCTAACCCTAACCCGAACCCTAACCCCTAACCCAAACCGAACCCGTACCATAACCCGTACCCGAAACCTAAAACTACCCCGACCCCGAACCCAAACCATAACCCTATTCCTAACCCGAACCCTAACCCTAACCCTAACCCTAACCCGAACCCTAAACCTA
>JAVLSZ010000047.1:1817500-1825000 GCA_032313775.1 Urocyon cinereoargenteus | reverse complement strand
CCTAACCCCTAACCCTAACCCGAACCCGAACCCTAAACCTAACCCTAAACCTAACCCTAACCCTAACCCGAACCTGAACCCTAACCCTAACCCGAACCCTAAACCTAACCCTAACCCGAACCCTAACCCTAACATGAACCCTAACCCTAACCCTAACCCTAACCCTAACCCGAACCCTAACCCTAACCCCTAACCCGAACCCTAACCCTAACCCGAACCCTAACCCTAACCCGAACCCTAACCCTAACCCTAACCCTAACCCGAACGCTGACCCTAACCCGAACCCTAACCCTAACCCTAACCCTAAACCTAACCCGAACCCTAACCCGAACCCTAACCCGAACCCTAACCCTAACCCTAACCCAAACCAAACACGAACCCTACCCCTAACCCTAACCCTAACCCAAACCCTAACCCGAACCCTAACCCTAACCCTAACCCGAACCCGAACACTAACCCTAAACCTAACTCTAACCCGAACCCGAACCCGAACCCTAACCCGAACCCTAACCCGAACCCTAACCCGAACCCTAACCCTAGCCCTATTCCGAAACCTAACCCGAACCCTAAACCTAACCCGAACCCGAACACTAACCCTAACCCTAACCCGAACCCTTACCCTAAACCTAACCCTAACCCCAACCCTAACCCGAAACCTAACCCGAACCCTAACCCGAACCATAACCCTAAACCGAACCCTAACCCGAACCCTAACCCGATCCCTAACCCGAACCCTAAACCTAAACCTAACCTGAACACTAACCCTAACCCTTACCCGAACCCTAACCCGAACCCTAACCCTAACCCTAACCCGAACCCTAACCCTAAACATAACCCTAACCCGCACCCTAACCCTAACCCCTAACCCTAACCCTAACCCTAACCGGAACCCGAACCCTAACCCTACACTCTAACACTTAACCCTAACCCTAACCCTAACCCGAACCCTCACCCTAACCCTAACCCTAACCCGAACCCGAAACCTAACCCACACCTTACCCCTAACCCTAATCCGAACCCTAAACCTAACCCTAAACCTAACCCGAACCCGAACCCTAACCCTAACCCTAACACGAACCCGAACCCTAACCCTAACCCGAACCCTAACCCTAACCCGAACCCTAACCCTAAACCGAAACCTAACCCTAACCCTAACCCTAACCCTAACCCGAACCCTAATCCTAACCCTAACCCGAACTCTGACCCTAACCCGAACCCTAACCCTAACCCTAACCCGAACCCTAACCCTAACCCTAACCCTAACCCTAAACCGAACCCTAAGCCTAAACCTAACCCGAACCCTAACCCTAAGCCTAACATGAACTCTTACCCTAAACCGAACCCTAACCCTAACCCTAACCCTAAACCGAACCCTAACCCTAACCCTAACCAGGCCCCTAACCCGAACCCTAACACATACCCTAACCCTAACCTTAACCCTAACCCTAACCCGAACCCTAACCCTAACCCTAACCCTAACCCTAACCCGAACCCTAACCCTAACCCGAACCCGAACCCTAACCCTAAACCTAACCCGAACCTTAACCCTAACCCGAACCCGAACCCTAACACATACCCTAACCCTAACCTTAACCCTAACCCTAATCCGAACCCTAACCCTAACCCTAACCCGAAACCTAACCCTAAACTTAACCCGAACCCTAACCCTAAGCCTAACATGAACTCTAACCCTAACCCGAACCCTAACCCTAACCCTAAACCTAACCTGAACCCTAACCCTAACCCTAAACCGACCCCTAACCCGAACCCTCACCCTAACCCTAACCCTAACCCTAACCCGAACCCTAACCCTAAACCTAACACTAACCCTAACCCTAACCCTAACCCTAACCCTAACCCGAACGGTAACACTAACGTAACCCCTAACCCTAACCCTAACCCTAACCCGAACACGAACCCTAACCCGAACCCTAACCCGAACCCTATCCCGAACCCTAACCCTAACCCTAACCCTAACCCTAACCCGAACCCTAACCCGAACACTAACCCTAACCCTAACCCGAACCCTAACACTAAACCTAAACCTAACCCTAAACAGAACCCTAACCCTAACCTTAACCGGAACCCTAACCCTAACCCTAACCCGAACCCGAACCCTAACCCCTTACCCGAATCCTAAACCTAACCCGAACCCTATCCCGAACCCTAACCCTAAACGTAACCCTAACCGTAACCCGAACCCTAACCCTAAACCTAACCCGACACCGAACCCGAAACCTAATGCGAACCCTAACCCTAAACCTAAACCTAACCCTAACCCTAACCCGAACCTTAACCCTAACCCTACCCCGAACCTTAACCCTAACCCTAACCCGAAACCTAACACGAACCTTAACCCTAACCCGAACACGAACCCTAACCCTAACCCGAACCCTAACCCTAACCCTAACCCTAACCCGAACCCTAAACCTAACCCTAAACCGACCCCTAAACCGAACCCTAACGCGAACCCTAACCCTAACCCTAACCCTAACCCAAACCTTAACCCTAACCCTAACCTGAACCCTAACCCTAACCCTAAACCTACCCCTAACCCGAACCCTAAACCGAACCCTAACCCTAACCCTATCCCTAACCCGAACCCTAACCCTAACCCTAACCCTAACCCGAACCCTAACCCGAACCCTAACCCTAACCCTAACCCGAACCGTAACCTGAACCCGAACCCTAACCCGAACCCTAACCCTAACCCTTATCCGAACCCTAACCCTAATCCTAAACCTAACCCTAACCCTAACCCGAACTCTAACCCTAACCCTAACCCGAACCCTAACCCTAACCCGAACCCTAACCCGAACCCTAAACCTAAACCTAACCCGAACCCTAACCCTAACCTAACCCTAACCCGAACACTAACCCTAACCCTAACCCTAACCCGAACCTTAACCTGAACCCTAACCCTAACCCGAAACATAACCCAAACCCTAAACCTAACCCTAACCCGAACCCTAACCCTAACCCTAACTGAACCCTAATCCGAAACCTAACCCTAACCCTAACCCTAACCCTAACAATAACACTAACCCCTAAGCCTAACCCGAAACCTAACCCTAACCCTAACCCGAACCCGAACCTTAACCCCTAACCCTAACCCGAACCCGAACCCTAAACCTAACCCTAAACCTAACCCTAACCCTAACCCGAACCCGAACCCGAACCCTAACCCTAACCCGAACCCTAAACCTAACCCTAACCCGAACCCTAACCCTAACATGAACCCTAACCCTAACCCTAACCCGAACCCTAACCCTAACCCCTAACCCGAACCCTAACCCTAACCCGAACCCTAAACCTACCCGAACCCTAACCCTAACCCTAACCCTAACCCGAACGCTAAACCTAACCCGAACCCTAACCCTAACCCTAACCCTAAACCTAACCCGAACCCTAACCCGAACCCTAACCCGAACCCTAACCCTAACCCTAACCCAAACCCTAACCCGAACCCTACCCCTAACCCTAACCTTAACCCAAACCCTAACCCGAACCCTAACCCTAACCCGAACCCGAACACTAACCCTAACCCTAACTCTAACCCGAACCCGAACCCGAACCCTAACCCGAACCCTAACCCGAACCCTAACCCGAAACCTAACCCTAACCCTATTTCGAAACCTAACCCGAACCCTAACCCTACCCCGAACCCCAACACTAACCCTAACCCTAACCCTAACCCGAACCCTAACCCTAACACTAACCCTAACCCCAACCCTAACCCAAACCCTAACCCGAACCCTAACCCGAACCATAACCCTAAACCGAACCCTAACCCGAACCCTAACCCGATCCCTAACCCGAACCCTAACCCTAACCCTAACCCGAACACTAACCCTAACCCTAACCCGAACCCTAACCCGAACCCTAAACCTACCCCGAAACCTAACCCTAACCATAACCCTAACCCGAACTCTAACCCTACCCCTAACCCTAACCCTAACCCGAACCCGAACCCGAACCCTAACCCTAAACCTAACCCTTAACCCTAACCCTAACCCTAACCCTAACCCGAACCCTCACCCTAACCCTAACCCTAATCCTAACCCGAACCCGAAACCTAACCCGAACCTTACCCCTAACACTAAACCGAACCCTAACCCTAACCCTAAACTTAACCCGAATCCGAACCCTAACCCTAACCCTATCCTGAACCCGAACCCTAACCCTAACCCGAACCCTAACCCTAACCCGAACCCTAACCCTAACCCGAAACCTAACCCTAACCCTAACCCGAACCCGAACCCGAACCCTAACCCTAATCCTAACCCGAAGTCTAACCCTAACCCGAACCCTAACCCTAATCCTAAACCGAACCCTAATCCTAACCCTAACCCGAACCCTAAATCTAACCCGACCCTAACCCTAACCTGAACCCGAACCCGAACTCTGACCCTAACCCGAACCCTAACCCTAACCCTAACATGAACCCTAACTCCAACCCGAACCCCAACCTGAACCCGAACCCTAACCCTAAACCTAACCCGAACCCTAACCCTAACCCTAAACCGAACCCTAACCCTAACCCGAACCCTAACCCTAACCCGAAACCTAAACCTAACCCTAACCCGAACCCTAACCCTAACCCGAACCCTAACCCTAACCCTAAACCGAATCCTAACCCTAACCCTAACCGGAACCCTAACCCGAACACTAACCCTAATCCTAACCCTAACCCGAACCCTAACCCTAACCCTAACCCGAACCCTAACCCTAACCCTAACCCGAACCCTAACCCTAACCCTAACCCTAACACTAAACCGAACCCTAACCCTAAACCTAACCCGAACACTAACCCTAAGCCTAACATGAACTCTAACCCTAACCCGAACCCTAACCCTAACCCTAACCCGAACCCTAACCCTAACCCTAACCCGACCCCTAACCCGACCCTAACCCTAACCCTAACCCGAACCCTAACCCTAACCCTAACCCTAACCCTAAACCGAACCCTAACCCTAAACCTAACCCGAACACTAACCCTAACCCTAACCCGAACCCTAACCCTAACCCTAACCCGACCCCTAACCCGAACCCTAACCCGAACCCTAACCCGACCCTAACCCTAACCCTAACCCTAACCCTAACCCGAACCCTAACCCTAACCCTAACCGGAACCCTAATCCTAACCCTAACCCGACCCGAACCCTATCCCCTTACCCGAATCCTAACCCTAAACCGATACCTAACCCGAACCCTAACCCTAACCCTAACCCCGAACCCGAACCCTAACCCTAAACCTAACCCTAACCCGAACCCTAAACCGAACCCGAACCCGAACCCTAACCCGAACCCTAACCCTAACCCGAACACTAACCCTAACCCTAACCCTAACCCTAACCCGAACCCTAACCCTAACCGTAACCCGACACCTAACCCGAACCCTAACACGAACCCTAACCCTAACCCGAACCCGAACCCTATCCCGAACCCTAAACCTAACCCTAACCCGAACCCTAACCCTAACCCTAACCCGAAACCTATCCCGAACCCTAAACCTAACCCTAATCCGAACCCTAACCCTAACCCTAACCCTAACCCTAACCCGAAACCTAACCCTAAACCTAACCCTAACCCGAACCCGAACCCTAACCCGAACCCGAACCCTAACCCAAACTCTAACCCTAACCCTTACCAGAACCCTGACCCTAACCCGAACCCTAACCTGAACCCGAACCCGAACCCTAACCCTAACCCTAACCCGAAACCGAACCCTAACCCTAATCCTAACCCTAAACCGAACACGAACCCTAACTCCTTATCCGAATCCTAACCCTAACCCGAACCCTAACCCGAAACCTAAACCTAACACTAACCCCGAACCCGAACCCTAACCCTAAACCTAACCCTAACCCGAACCCTAACCCGAAACCTAACCCTAACCCTAACCCGAAACCTAACCCGAACCCTAACCCTAACCCTAACCCGAATCCGAACCCTAACCGGAACCCGAACCCTAACCCGAACCCTAACCTGAACCCGAACCCGAACCCTAACCCTAACCCTAACCCGAAACCGAACCCTAACCCTAACCCTAACCCTAAACCGAACACGAACCCTAACTCCTTATCCGAATCCTAACCCTAACCCGAACCCTAACCCGAAACCTAAACCTAACACTAACCCCGAACCCGAACCCTAACCCTAAACCTAACCCTAACCCGAACCCTAACCCGAAACCTAACCCTAACCCTAACCCGAAACCTAACCCGAACCCTAACCCTAACCCTAACCCGAATCCGAACCCTAACCGGAACCCGAACCCTAACCCGAACCCTAACCCTAACCCTAACCCGAACCCTAACCCGAATCCTAACCCTAACCCTAACCCGAACCCTAAACCTAACCCTAACCCAAACCCTAACCCGAACCCTAACCCTAAACCTAACCCTAACCCTAAACCTAACCCGAACCCTAACCCTAACCCGAACCCGAACCCTAACCCCTAACCCGAACCCGAACCCATACCATAACCCGAACCCGACTTAAACCTACCCCGATCCCGAACCCAAACCATAACCCTATTCCTAACCCGAACCCTAACCCTAACCCTAACCCTAACCCTAACCCTAAACCTAACCCTAAACCGAACCCTAACCCTAACCCTAACCCTAACCCGAACCCTAACCCTAACCCTAACCCAAACCCTAACCCGAACCCTAACACTAACACTATCCCGAACCCTAACCCTAACTCTAACACCTAACCCTAACCCTAACCCTACCCCGAAACCTAACCCTAACCCTAACCCTAACCTTTACCCTAACCCGAACCCTAACCCGAACCCTACCCCTAACCCTAATCTGAACCCTAACCCTAACCCTAACCCTAACCCGAACCCGAAACCTAACCCGAACCCGAACCCTAACCCGAACCCTAACCCTAACCCTACCCCGAACCCTAACCCTAAACCGAACCCTAACCCGACCATAACCCGAACCCTAACACGAACCCTAGCCCTAACCCTAACCCTAAACCTAACCCTAACCCTATCCCTAACCCCAACCCGAACCCTTAACCCGAACCCGAACTCGAACCCTAACCCGAAACCGAACCCTAATCCTACCCCGAACCCGAACCCAAACCATAACCATAACCGTAACCCGAAACCTAACCCTAAACCTAACCCTAACCCGAACCCGAACCCTAACCCTAACCCTAACCCTAAACCTAACCCTAACCCGAACACTAACCCTAAACCTAACCCTAACACTAACCCTAACCCTAACCGCTAACCCTAACCCGAACCCTAACCCTAACTCGAACACTAACCCTAACCCTAACCCGAACCCTAACCCTATCCCTAAACCTAACCCTAACCCGAACCTTAACCCTAAACCTATCCCTAAACCTAACCCTAACCCTAACCCTAACCAGAACCCTAACCCTAACCCGAACCCTAACCCTAACCCTAACCCGAACCTGAACCCTAAACCGAAACCTAACCCTAACCCTAACCCGAACCCTAACCCGAACCCTAACCCG
>JAVLSZ010000047.1:1802500-1805000 GCA_032313775.1 Urocyon cinereoargenteus | reverse complement strand
AAACCTAACCCACACCTTACCCCTAACCCTAATCCGAACCCTAAACCTAACCCTAAACCTAACCCGAACCCGAACCCTAACCCTAACCCTAACACGAACCCGAACCCTAACCCTAACCCGAACCCTAACCCTAACCCGAAACCTAACCCTAAACCGAAACCTAACCCTAACCCTAACCCTAACCCTAACCCGAACCCTAATCCTAACCCTAACCCGAACCCTAAATCTAACCCGAACCCTAACCCTAACCTGAACCCGACCCCGAACTCTGACCCTAACCCGAACCCTAACCCTAACCCTAACCCGAACCCTAACCCTAACCCTAACCCTAACCCTAAACCGAACCCTAAGCCTAAACCTAACCCGAACCCTAACCCTAAGCCTAACATGAACTCTTACCCTAAACCGAACCCTAACCCTAACCCTAACCCTAAACCGAACCCTAACCCTAACCCTAACCAGGCCCCTAACCCGAACCCTAACACATACCCTAACCCTAACCTTAACCCTAACCCTAACCCGAACCCTAACCCTAACCCTAACCCTAACCCTAACCCGAACCCTAACCCTAACCCGAACCCGAACCCTAACCCTAAACCTAACCCGAACCTTAACCCTAACCCGAACCCGAACCCTAACACATACCCTAACCCTAACCTTAACCCTAACCCTAATCCGAACCCTAACCCTAACCCTAACCCGAAACCTAACCCTAAACTTAACCCGAACCCTAACCCTAAGCCTAACATGAACTCTAACCCTAACCCGAACCCTAACCCTAACCCTAAACCTAACCTGAACCCTAACCCTAACCCTAAACCGACCCCTAACCCGAACCCTCACCCTAACCCTAACCCTAACCCTAACCCGAACCCTAACCCTAAACCTAACACTAACCCTAACCCTAACCCTAACCCTAACCCTAACCCGAACGGTAACACTAACGTAACCCCTAACCCTAACCCTAACCCGAACACGAACCCTAACCCGAACCCTAACCCGAACCCTATCCCGAACCCTAACCCTAACCCTAACCCTAACCCTAACCCGAACCCTAACCCGAACACTAACCCTAACCCTAACCCGAACCCTAACACTAAACCTAAACCTAACCCTAAACAGAACCCTAACCCTAACCTTAACCGGAACCCTAACCCTAACCCTAACCCGAACCCGAACCCTAACCCCTTACCCGAATCCTAAACCTAACCCGAACCCTATCCCGAACCCTAACCCTAAACGTAACCCTAACCGTAACCCGAACCCTAACCCTAAACCTAACCCGACACCTAACCCGAAACCTAATGCGAACCCTAACCCTAAACCTAAACCTAACCCTAACCCTAACCCGAACCTTAACCCTAACCCTACCCCGAACCTTAACCCTAACCCTAACCCGAAACCTAACACGAACCTTAACCCTAACCCGAACACGAACCCTAACCCTAACCCGAACCCTAACCCTAACCCTAACCCTAACCCGAACCCTAAACCTAACCCTAAACCGACCCCTAAACCGAACCCTAACGCGAACCCTAACCCTAACCCTAACCCTAACCCAAACCTTAACCCTAACCCTAACCTGAACCCTAACCCTAACCCTAAACCTACCCCTAACCCGAACCCTAAACCGAACCCTAACCCTAACCCTATCCCTAACCCGAACCCTAACCCTAACCCTAACCCTAACCCGAACCCTAACCCGAACCCTAACCCTAACCCTAACCCTAACCGTAACCTGAACCCGAACCCTAACCCGAACCCTAACCCTAACCCTTATCCGAACCCTAACCCTAATCCTAAACCTAACCCTAACCCTAACCCGAACTCTAACCCTAACCCTAACCCGAACCCTAACCCTAACCCGAACCCTAACCCGAACCCTAAACCTAAACCTAACCCGAACCCTAACCCTAACCTAACCCTAACCCGAACACTAACCCTAACCCTAACCCTAACCCGAACCTTAACCTGAACCCTAACCCTAACCCGAAACATAACCCAAACCCTAAACCTAACCCTAACCCGAACCCTAACCCTAACCCTAACTGAACCCTAATCCGAAACCTAACCCTAACCCTAACCCTAACCCTAACAATAACACTAACCCCTAAGCCTAACCCGAAACCTAACCCTAACCCTAACCCGAACCCGAACCTTAACCCCTAACCCTAACCCGAACCCGAACCCTAAACCTAACCCTAAACCTAACCCTAACCCTAACCCGAACCCGAACCCGAACCCTAACCCTAACCCGAACCCTAAACCTAACCCTAACCCGAACCCTAACCCTAACATGAACCCTAACCCTAACCCTAACCCGAACCCTAACCCTAACCCCTAACCCGAACCCTAACCCTAACCCGAACCCTAAACCTACCCGAACCCTAACCCTAACCCTAACCCTAACCCGAACGCTAAACCTAACCCGAACCCTAACCCTAACCCTAACCCTAAACCTAACCCGAACCCTAACCCGAACCCTAACCCGAACCCTAAC
>JAVLSZ010000047.1:1742500-1790000 GCA_032313775.1 Urocyon cinereoargenteus | reverse complement strand
CTAACCCGAACCCTAACCCTAACCCTAACCCAAACCCTAACACGAACCCTACCCCTAACCCTAACCCTAACCCACACCCTAACCCGAACCCTAACCCTAACCCTAACCCGAACCCGAACACTAACCCTAAACCTAACTCTAACCCGAACCCGAACCCGAACCCTAACCCGAACCCTAACCCGAACCCTAACCCGAACCCTAACCCTAGCCCTATTCCGAAACCTAACCCGAACCCTAAACCTAACCCGAACCCGAACACTAACCCTAACCCTAACCCGAACCCTAACCCTACCCTAACCCTAACCCCAACCCTAACCCGAAACCTAACCCGAACCCTAACCCGAACCATAACCCTAAACCGAACCCTAACCCGAACCCTAACCCGATCCCTAACCCGAACCCTAAACCTAAACCTAACCTGAACACTAACCCTAACACTTACCCGAACCCTAACCCGAACCCTAACCCTAACCCTAACCCGAACCCTAACCCTAAACATAACCCTAACCCGCACCCTAACCCTAACCCCTAACCCTAACCCTAACCCTAACCGGAACCCGAACCCTAACCCTACACTCTATCACTTAACCCTAACCCTAACCCTAACCCGAACCCTCACCCTAACCCTAACCCTAACCCGAACCCGAAACCTAACCCACACCTTACCCCTAACCCTAATCCGAACCCTAAACCTAACCCTAAACCTAACCCGAACCCGAACCCTAACCCTAACCCTAACACGAACCCGAACCCTAACCCTAACCCGAACCCTAACCCTAACCCGAACCCTAACCCTAACCCGAACCCTAACCCTAACCCGAAACCTAACCCTAACCCTAACCCGAACCCGAACACGAACCCTAACCCTAATCCTAACCGAAGTCTAACCCTAACCCGAACCCTAACCCTAACCCGAACCCTAACCCTAACCCTAACCCTAACCCTAAACCGAACCCTATGCCTAAACCTAACCCGAACCCTAACACTAAGCCTAACATGAACTCTTACCCTAACCCGAACCCTAACCCTAACCCTAACCCTAAACCGAACCCTAACCCTAACCCTAACCAGGCCTCTAACCCGAACCCAAACACATACCCTAACCCTAACCTTAACCCTAACCCTAACCCGAAACCTAACCCTAACCCTAACCCTAACCCGAACCCGAACCCTAACCCTAACCCGAAACCGAACCCTAACCCTAAAACTAACCCGAACCTTAACCCTAACCCGAACCCGAACCCTAACACATACCCTAACCCTAACCTTAACCCTAACCCTAATCCGAACCCTAACCCTAACCCTAACCCGAAACCTAACCCTAAACCTAACCCGAACCCTAACCCTAAGCCTAACATGAACTCTAACCCTTACCCGAACCCTAACCCTAAACCTAAACCTAACCTGAACCCTAACCCTAACCCTAAACCGACCCCTAACCCGAACCCTCACCCTAACCCTAACCCTAACCCTAACCCGAACCGTAACCCTAAACCTAACACTAACCCTAACCCTAACCCTAACCCTAACCCTAACCCTAACCCGAACGGTAACACTAACGTAACCCCTAACCCTAACACTAACCCTAACCCGAACACGAACCCTAACCCGAACCCTAACGCGAACCCTAACCCGAACCCTATCCCGAACCCTAACCCTAACCCTAACCCTAACCCTAACCCTAACCCGAACCCTAACCCGAACACTAACCCTAACCCTAACCCGAACCCTAACACTAAACCTAAACCTAACCCTAAACAGAACCCTAACCCTAAACTTAACCGGAACCCTAACCCTAACCCTAACCCGAACCCGAACCCTAACCCCTTACCCGAATCCTATACCTAACCCGAACCCTAACCCGAACCCTAACCCTAAACGTAACCCTAACCGTAACCCGAACCCTAACCCTAAACCTAACCCGACACCTAACCCGAAACCTAACGCGAACCCTAACCCTAACCCTAACCCTAACCCAAACCTTAACCCTAACCCTAACCTGAACCCTAACCCTAACCCTAAACCTACCCCTAACCCGAACCCTAAACCGAACCCTAACCCTAACCCTAACCCTAACCCGAACCCTAACCCTAACCCTAACCCTAACCCGAACCCTAACCCGAACCCTAACCCTAACCCTAACCCTAACCCTAACCGTAACCTGAACCCGAACCCTAACCCGAACCCTAACCCTAACCCTTATCCGAACCCTAACCCTAATCCTAAACCTAACCCTAACCCTAACCCGAACTCTAACCCTAACCCTAACCCTAACCCGAACCCTAACCCGAACCCTAAACCTAAACCTAACCCGAACCCTAACCCTAACCTAACCCTAACCCGAACACTAACCCTAACCCTAACCCTAACCAGAACCTTAACCTGAACCCTAACCCTAACCCTAACCCTACCCCGAACCTTAACCCTAACCCTAACCCTAACCCTAAACTTAACCCTAACCCGAACCCTAACCCTAACCCTAACCCTAACCCGAAACCTAACCCTAACCCTAACCCTAACCCGAAACCTAACCTGAACCCTAAACCTAACCCTAACCCGAACCCTAACCCTAACCCTAACCCTAACCCGAACACTAACCCTAACCCTAACCCTAACCCGAACCCTGACCCTAACCCTAACCCTAACCCTAACCCTAACCCGAAACTGAACCCTAACCCTAACCCTAACCGTAACCCGAACCCGAACCCTAACTCTAACCCGAACCCTAATCCTAACACTAACCCTAACCCTAACCCGAACCCTAACTCTAACCCTAACCCGAACCGTAACCCTAACCCTAACCCTAACACTAACCCGAACGGTAACCCTAACCCTAACACCTAACCCTAACCCTAACCCTAACCCTAAGCCAAACCCTAACCCTAAACCTAACCCTAACCCTAACTCGAACCCGAACCCTAACCCGAACCCTAACCCTAACCCTAATCCGAACCCTAACCCTAACCCTAACCCTAACCCGAACCCTAACCCTAACCAGAACCCTAACCCTAACACTAACCGGAACCCTAACACGAACCCTAACCCTAAACCGAACCCTAAACCTAACCCTAACCCTATCCCGAACCCTAACACTAACCTTAACAGGAACCCTAACCCTAACCCTAACGCGAACCCGAAGTCTATCCCCTTACCCGAATCCTAACCCTAACCCGAACCCTAACCCGAACCCTAACCCTAACCCTAACCCCGAACCCAAACTCTACCCTAACCCTAACCATAACCAAAACCCTAACCCGAACACTAACCCTAACACGAACCCGAACCCTAACCCTAACCCGAACCCGAACCCTAAACCTAACCCAAACCCGAACCCTAACCCTAACCCGATCCCGAACCCTAACCCTAAACCTAACCCTAACCCGAAACCTAACGCTAACCCTAACCCTAACCGTAACCCTAAGACTAACCCGTACCCTAACCCTAACCCTAACCCAAACCTAACCTGAACACTAACCCTAACGCTAACCGTAACCCGAAACCGAACCCTAACACTAACCCTGACCGAAACCCTAACCCTAACCCTAACCCTAACACGAACCCGAACCCTAACCCCTTACCCGAATCCTAACCCTAACCCGAACCCTAACCCGAACCCTAACCCTAACCATAACCCCGAACCCGAAACCTAACCCTAACCCAAACCCTAACCCGAACCCTAACCCGAACCCGAACCCGAACCCTAACCCTAACCCGAACCCGAACCCTAACCTTAACCCTAACCCGAACCCTAACCCTAACACGAACCCTAACCCTAACCCTAACCCGAACATTAACCCGAACCCTAACCCGACACCTATCCCAAACCCTAACGCGAACCCTAACCCTAACCCTAACACTAACCCTAACACTAACCCTAACCCTAACCCGAACCCTAACCCGAACCCGAACCCTAACCCTAACCCGAACCCTAAACCTAACCCAAACCCTAACCCTAACCCTAACCCTAACCCTAACCCGAACCCTAACCCGAACCCTAACCCTAACCCGAACCCTAAACCGAACCCTACCCCTAACTCTAATCCGAACTCTAACCCTAACCCTAACCCTAACCCTAACCCGAACCTTAACACTAACCAGAACCCTAACCCTAACCCTAACCCTAACCCGAACCCTAACCCGAACCCTAACCCTAACCCTAACCCAAACCCTAACCCGAACCCTACACCTAACCCTAACCCTAACCCAAACCCTAACCCGAACCCTAACCCTAACCCTAACCCGAACCCGAACACTAACCCTAACCCTAACCCTCACCCGAACCCGAACCCGAACCCTAACCCGAACCCTATCCCGAACCCTAACCCGAACCCTAACCCTAATCCTATTCCGAAACCTACCCCGAACCCTAACCCTAACCCGAAACCGAACACTAACCCTAACCTTAACCCTAACCCGAACCCTAACCCTAACCCTAACCCTAACCCCAACCCTTACCCGAACGCTAACCCGAACCCTAACCTGAACCATAACCCTAAACCGAACCCTAAACCGAACCCTAACCCGATCCATAACCCGAACCCTAACCCTAACCCTAACCCGAACACTAACCCTAACCCGAACCCTAACCCGAACCCTAACCCTAACCCTAACCCGAACCCTAACCCTAAGCATAACCCTAACCCGAACCAAAACCCTAACCCCTAACCCTAACCCTAAACCTAACCCGAACCCGAACCCTAAACCTAAACCTAACCCTTAACCCTAACCCTAACCCTAACCCGAACCCTCACCCTAACCCTAACCCTAACCCTAACCCGAACCCGAAACCTAACCCGAACCTTACCCCTAACCCTAATCCGAACCCTAACCCTAACCCTAAACCTAACCCGAACCCGAACCCTAAACCTACCCCTATCCCGAACCCGAAACCTAACCCTAACCCGAACCCTAACCCTAACCCGAACCCTAACACTAACCCGAAACCTAACCCTAACCCTAACCCGACCCCGAACACGAACACTAACCCTAATCCTAACCCGCAGTCTAACCCTAACCCGAACCCTAACCCTAACCCTAACCCGAACCCTAATCCTAACCCTAACCCGAACCCTAAATCTAACCAGAACCCTAACCCTAACCTGAACCCGAACCCGAAACCTGACCCTAACCCGAACCCTAACCCTAACCCTAACCCGAACCCCAACCCCAACCCGAACCCTAACCCGAACCCGAACCCTAACCCTAACCCTAACCCGAACCCTAACCCTAACGCTAAACCGAACCCTAACCCTAACCCGAACCCTAACCCAAACCCTAATCCGAACCCTAAACCTAACCCTAACCCGAACCCTAACAATTCCTCGAACCCTAACCCTAACCCTAAACCGAATCCTAACCCTAACCCTAACCCGAACCCTAACCCGAACACTAACCCTAATCCTAAACCTAACCCAAACCCTAACCCTAACCCTAACCCGAACCCTAACCCTAACCCTAACCCGAACCCTAACCCTAACCCTAACCCTAACCCTAACCCTAAACCGAACCCTAACCCTAAACCTAAACCGAACACTAACCCTAAGCCTAACATGAACTCTAACCCTAACCCTAACCCGAACCCTAACCCTAACCCGACCCCTAACCCGAACCCTAACACATACCCTAACCCTAACCTTAACCCTAACCCGAACCCGAACCCTAACCCTAACCCGAACCCTAAACCTAACCCAAACCCTAACCCTAACCCTAACCCTAACCCGAACCCTAACCCGAACCCTAACCCTAACCCGAAACCTAAACCGAAACCTACCCCTAACTCTAATCCGAACCCTAACCCTAACCCTAACCCTAACCCGAACCTTAACACTAACCAGAACCCTAACCCTAACCCTAACCCTAACCCGAACCCTAACCCGAACCCTAACCCTAACCCTAACCCAAACCCTAACCCGAACCCTACCCCTAACCCTAACCCTAACCCAAACCCTAACCCGAACCCTAACCCTAACCCGAACCCGAACACTAACCCTAACCCTAACCCTCACCCGAACCCGAACCCGAACCCTAACCCGAACCCTAACCCGAACCCTAACCCGAAACCTAACCCTAAACCTATTCCGAAACCTACCCCGAACCCTAACCCCAACCCGAAACCGAACACTAACCCTAACCTTAACCCTAATCCGAACCCTAAACCTAACCCTAACCCTAACCCCAACCCTTACCCGAACCCTAACCCGAACCCTAACCTGAACCATAACCCTAAACCGAACCCTAAACCGAACCCTAACCCGATCCATAACCCGAAACCTAACCCTAACCCTAACCCGAACACTAACCCTAACCCGAACCCTAACCCGAACCCTAACCCTAACCCTAACCCGAACCCTAACCCTAAGCATAACCCTAACCCGAACCCTAACCCTAACCCCTAACCCTAACCCTAAACCTAACCCGAACCCGAACCCTAAACCTAACCCTAACCCTTAACCCTAACCCTAACCCTAACCCGAACCCTCACCCTAACCCTAAACCTAACCCTAACCCCAACCCGAAACCTAACCCGAACCTTACCCCTAACCCTAATCCGAACCCTAACCCTAACCCTAAACCTAACCCGAACCGGAACCCTAAACCTAACCCTATCCCGAACCCGAACCCTAACCCTAACCCGAACCCTAAACCTAACCCGAACCCTAACACTAACCCGAAACCTAACCCTAACCTTAACCCGACCCCGAACCCGAACCCTAACCCTAATCCTAACCCGCAGTCTAACCCTAACCCGAACCCTAACCCTAATCCTAACCCGAACCCTAATCCTAACACTAACCCGAACCCTAAATCTAACCAGAACCCTAACCCTAACCTGTACCCGAACCCGAACCCTGACCCTAACCCGAACCCTAACCCTAAACCTAACCCGAACCCTAACCCCAACCCGAACCCTAACCCTATCCCGAACCCGAACCCTAACCCTAAACCGAACCCTAACCCTAACCCGAACCCTAACACTAACCCGAAAACTAACCCTAACCCTAAACCGAACACTAACCCTAACCCGAACCCTAACCCGAACCCTAACCCGAACACTAACCTGAACCATAACCCTAAACCGAACCCTAAACCGAACCCTAACCCGATCCATAACCCGAAACCTAACCCTAACCCTAACCCGAACACTAACCCTAACCCGAACCCTAACCCGAACCCTAACCCTAACCCTAACCCGAACCCTAACCCTAAGCATAACCCTAACCCGAACCCTAACCCTAACCCCTAACCCTAACCCTAAACCTAACCCGAACCCGAACCCTAAACCTAACCCTAACCCTTAACCCTAACCCTAACCCTAACCCGAACCCTCACCCTAACCCTAAACCTAACCCTAACCCCAACCCGAAACCTAACCCGAACCTTACCCCTAACCCTAATCCGAACCCTAACCCTAACCCTAAACCTAACCCGAACCCGAACCCTAAACCTAACCCTATCCCGAACCAGAACCCTAACCCTAACCCGAACCCTAACCCTAACCCGAACCCTAACACTAACCCGAAACCTAACCCTAACCTTAACCCGACCCCGAACCCGAACCCTAACCCTAATCCTAACCCGCAGTCTAACCCTAACCCGAACCCTAACCCTAACCCTAACCCGAACCCTAATCCTAACCCTAACCCGAACCCTAAATCTAACCAGAACCCTAACCCTAACCTGTACCCGAACCCGAACCCTGACCCTAACCCGAACCCTAACCCTAAACCTAACCCGAACCCTAACCCCAACCCGAACCCTAACCCTATCCCGAACCCGAACCCTAACCCTAAACCGAACCCTAACCCTAACCCGAACCCTAACACTAACCCGAAAACTAACCCTAACCCTAACCCGACCCCGAACCCGAACCCTAACCCTAATCCTAACCCGCAGTCTAACCCTAACCCGAACCCTAACCCTAACCCTAACCCGAACCCTAATCCTAACCCTAACCCGAACCCTAAATCTAACCAGAAACCTAACCCTAACCTGAACCCGATCCCGAAACCTGACCCTAAACCGAACCCTAACCCTAACCCTAACCCGAACCCTAACCCCAACCCGAACCCTTACCCGAACCCGAACCCTAACCCTAACCCTAACCCGAACCCTAACCCTAACCCTAAACCGAACCCTAACCCTAACCCGAACCCTAACCCAAACCCTAACCCGAACCCTAAACCTAACCCTAACCCGAACCCTAACCCTAACCCGAACCCTAACCCTAACCCTAAACCGAATCCTAACCCTAACCCTAACCCGAACCCTAACCCGAACACTAACCCTAATCCTAACCCTAACCCAAACCCTAACCCTAACCCTAACCCGAACCCTAACCCTAACCCTAACCCGAACCCTAACCCTAACCCTAACCCTAACCCTAAACCGAACCCTAACCCTAAACCTAAACCGAACACTAACCCTAAGCCTAACATGAACTCTAACCCTAACCCTAACCCGAAACCTAACCCTAACCCTAACCCGACCCCTAACCCGAACCCTAACACATACCGTAACCCTAACCTTAACCCTAACCCTAAACCGAACCCTAACCCTAACCCTAAACCTAACCCGAACCCTAACCCTAACGCGAACCCTAACCCTAAACCTAACCCGAACCCTAACCCTAACCCGAACCCGAACCCTAACACATACCCTAACCCTACCCTTAACCCTAACCCTAACACGAACCCTAATCCTAACCCTAACCCGAACCCTAACCCTAAACCTAACCTGAACCCTAACCCTAAGCCTAACATGAACTATAACCCTAACCCGAACCCTAACCCTAACACTAACCCGAACCCGAACCCTAACCCTAACCCTAACCCGACCCCTAACCCGAACCCTAACACATACCCTAACCCTAAACGTAACCCTAACCCGAACCCGAACCCTAACCCGAACCCTACACCTAACCCTAATCCGAACCCTAACCCTAACCCTAACCCTATACAGAACCCTAACCCTAACCCTAACCCTAAACCTAACCCTAACCCAAACCCTAACCCTAACCCTAACCCTAACCCGAAACCTAACCCTAACCCGAACCCTAACACTAACCCGAACCCTAACCCTAACCCGAACCCGAACCCTAAACCTAAACTTAACCGGAACCCTAACCCTAACCCGAACCCTAACCCTAACCCAAACCCTAACCCTAACCCGAACCCTAACCCGAACCCTAACCCGAACCCTAAACCTAACCCGAACCCTAACCCTAACCCGAACCCGAACCCTAACCTGATCCCTAACCCTAAACCTAACCCTATCACGAACCCTAATCCTAACCCTAACCCTAACCCGAACCTTAACCCTAACCCTACCCCGAACCTTAACCCTAACCCTAAACCTAACCCTAAACCTAACCCTAACCCGAACCCTAACCCTAACCCTAACCCAAACCAAAACCTAACCCTAACCCTAACCCTAACCCGAACCCTAACCTGAACCCTAAACCTAGCCCTAACCCGAACCCTAACCCTAACCCTAACCATAACCCTAACCCTAACCCGAACACTAACCCTAACCCTAAGCCTAACCCGAACCCTGACCCTAACCCTAACCCTAACCCTAACCCTAACCCTAAACTGAACCCTAACCCTAACCGTAACCGTAACCCGAACCCGAACCCTAACTCTAACCCGAACCCTAACCCTAACACTAACCCTAACCCTAACCCGAACCCTAACCCTAACCCGAACCCTAACCCTAACCCGAACCCTAACCCAAACTCTAACCCTAACACGAACCTGAACCCTAACCCTAAACCGAACCCTAAACTTAACCCGAACCCTAACACTAACACTGACCCTAACCCGAACCCAAACCCTAACCCTAACCCTAACCCGAACCCTAACCCTAACCTTAACCGGAACCCTAACCCTAACCCTACCCCGAACACGAACTCTAACCCCTTACCCGAATCCTAACCCTAACCCGAACCCTAACCCGAACCCTAACCCTAACCCGAATCCGAACCCTAACCCTAACCCTAACCCGAACCCTAACCCTAACCCGAACCCTGACCTAACCCTAACCCTAAACCGAACCTTAACCCTAACACTAACCCGACACCAAAACCGAACCCTACGCGAACCCTAACCCTAACCCTAACCCTAACCCTAACCCGAACCTTAACCCTAACCCTATCCCGAACCTTAAACCTAACCCTAACCCTAAACCTAAACCTAACCCTAACCCGAACCATAACCCTAATGCTAACCCTAACCCGAACCCTAACCCTAACCCTAACCCTAACACGAACCCTATCCTGAACCCTAACCCTAACCCTAACCCGAACCCTAACCCTAACCCTAACCCTAACACGAACCCTAACCCTAAACCTAACCCTAACCCGAACCCTAACCCTAAACCTAACCCGAACCCTAACCCTAACCCTAACCCTAACACTAACCCGAACGGTAACCCCAACCCTAACCCCTAACCCTAACCCTAACCCTAACCCAAACCCTAACCCTAAACCTAACCCTAACCCTAACTCGAACCCGAACCCTAACCCGAACCCTAACCCTAACCCTAATCCGAACCCTAACACTAACCCTAATCCTAACCCCAAGCCGAACCCTAACCCTAACCAGAACCCTAACCCTAACCCTAACCCTAACACGAACCCTAACCCTAAACCGAACCCTAACCCTAACCCTAACCCTAACCCGAACCCGAACTCTAACCCCTTACCCGAATCCTAACCCTAACCCGAAACCTAACCCGAACCCTAACCTTAACCCTAACCCCGAACCCGAACCCTACCCTAACCCTAACCATAACCCGAACCCTAACCCGAACACTAACCCTAACACGAACCCGAACCCTAACCCGAACCCTAACCTGAACCATAACCCTAAACCGAACCCTAAACCGAACCCTAACCCGATCCATAACCCGAAACCTAACCCTAACCCTAACCCGAACACTAACCCTAACCCGAACCCTAACCCGAACCCTAACCCTAACCCTAACCCGAACCCTAACCCTAAGCATAACCCTAACCCGAACCCTAACCCTAACCCCTAACCCTAACCCTAAACCTAACCCGAACCCGAACCCTAAACCTAACCCTAACCCTTAACCCTAACCCTAACCCTAACCCGAACCCTCACCCTAACCCTAAACCTAACCCTAACCCCAACCCGAAACCTAACCCGAACCTTACCCCTAACCCTAATCCGAACCCTAACCCTAACCCTAAACCTAACCCGAACCGGAACCCTAAACCTAACCCTATCCCGAACCCGAACCCTAACCCTAACCCGAACCCTAAACCTAACCCGAACCCTAACACTAACCCGAAACCTAACCCTAACCTTAACCCGACCCCGAACCCGAACCCTAACCCTAATCCTAACCCGCAGTCTAACCCTAACCCGAACCCTAACCCTAATCCTAACCCGAACCCTAATCCTAACCCTAACCCGAACCCTAAATCTAACCAGAACCCTAACCCTAACCTGTACCCGAACCCGAACCCTGACCCTAACCCGAACCCTAACCCTAAACCTAACCCGAACCCTAACCCCAACCCGAACCCTAACCCTATCCCGAACCCGAACCCTAACCCTAAACCGAACCCTAACCCGAACCCTAACACTAACCCGAAAACTAACCCTAACCCTAAACCGAACACTAACCCTAACCCGAACCCTAACCCGAACCCTAACCCGAACACTAACCTGAACCATAACCCTAAACCGAACCCTAAACCGAACCCTAACCCGATCCATAACCCGAAACCTAACCCTAACCCTAACCCGAACACTAACCCTAACCCGAACCCTAACCCGAACCCTAACCCTAACCCTAACCCGAACCCTAACCCTAAGCATAACCCTAACCCGAACCCTAACCCTAACCCCTAACCCTAACCCTAAACCTAACCCGAACCCGAACCCTAAACCTAACCCTAACCCTTAACCCTAACCCTAACCCTAACCCGAACCCTCACCCTAACCCTAAACCTAACCCTAACCCCAACCCGAAACCTAACCCGAAACTTACCCCTAACCCTAATCCGAACCCTAACCCTAACCCTAAACCTAACCCGAACCCGAACCCTAAACCTAACCCTATCCCGAACCAGAACCCTAACCCTAACCCGAACCCTAACCCTAACCCGAACCCTAACACTAACCCGAAACCTAACCCTAACCTTAACCCGACCCCGAACCCGAACCCTAACCCTAATCCTAACCCGCAGTCTAACCCTAACCCGAACCCTAACCCTAACCCTAACCCGAACCCTAATCCTAACTCTAACCCGAACCCTAAATCTAACCAGAACCCTAACCCTAACCTGTACCCGAACCCGAACCCTGACCCTAACCCGAACCCTAACCCTAAACCTAACCCGAACCCTAACCCCAACCCGAACCCTAACCCTATCCCGAACCCGAACCCTAACCCTAAACCGAACCCTAACCCTAACCCGAACCCTAACACTAACCCGAAAACTAACCCTAACCCTAACCCGACCCCGAACCCGAACCCTAACCCTAATCCTAACCCGCAGTCTAACCCTAACCCGAACCCTAACCCTAACCCTAACCCGAACCCTAATCCTAACCCTAACCCGAACCCTAAATCTAACCAGAAACCTAACCCTAACCTGAACCCGATCCCGAAACCTGACCCTAAACCGAACCCTAACCCTAACCCTAACCCGAACCCTAACCCCAACCCGAACCCTTACCCGAACCCGAACCCTAACCCTAACCCTAACCCGAACCCTAACCCTAACCCTAAACCGAACCCTAACCCTAACCCGAACCCTAACCCAAACCCTAACCCGAACCCTAAACCTAACCCTAACCCGAACCCTAACCCTAACCCGAACCCTAACCCTAACCCTAAACCGAATCCTAACCCTAACCCTAACCCGAACCCTAACCCGAACACTAACCCTAATCCTAACCCTAACCCAAACCCTAACCCTAACCCTAACCCGAACCCTAACCCTAACCCTAACCCGAACCCTAACCCTAACCCTAACCCTAACCCTAAACCGAACCCTAACCCTAAACCTAAACCGAACACTAACCCTAAGCCTAACATGAACTCTAACCCTAACCCTAACCCGAAACCTAACCCTAACCCTAACCCGACCCCTAACCCGAACCCTAACACATACCGTAACCCTAACCTTAACCCTAACCCTAAACCGAACCCTAACCCTAACCCTAAACCTAACCCGAACCCTAACCCTAACGCGAACCCTAACCCTAAACCTAACCCGAACCCTAACCCTAACCCGAACCCGAACCCTAACACATACCCTAACCCTACCCTTAACCCTAACCCTAACACGAACCCTAATCCTAACCCTAACCCGAACCCTAACCCTAAACCTAACCTGAACCCTAACCCTAAGCCTAACATGAACTATAACCCTAACCCGAACCCTAACCCTAACACTAACCCGAACCCGAACCCTAACCCTAACCCTAACCCGACCCCTAACCCGAACCCTAACACATACCCTAACCCTAAACGTAACCCTAACCCGAACCCGAACCCTAACCCGAACCCTACACCTAACCCTAATCCGAACCCTAACCCTAACCCTAACCCTATACAGAACCCTAACCCTAACCCTAACCCTAAACCTAACCCTAACCCAAACCCTAACCCTAACCCTAACCCTAACCCGAAACCTAACCCTAACCCGAACCCTAACACTAACCCGAACCCTAACCCTAACCCGAACCCGAACCCTAACCCTAAACTTAACCGGAACCCTAACCCTAACCCGAACCCTAACCCTAACCCAAACCCTAACCCTAACCCGAACCCTAACCCGAACCCTAACCCGAACCCTAAACCTAACCCGAACCCTAACCCTAACCCGAACCCGAACCCTAACCTGATCCCTAACCCTAAACCTAACCCTATCACGAACCCTAATCCTAACCCTAACCCTAACCCGAACCTTAACCCTAACCCTACCCCGAACCTTAACCCTAACCCTAAACCTAACCCTAAACCTAACCCTAACCCGAACCCTAACCCTAACCCTAACCCAAACCAAAACCTAACCCTAACCCTAACCCTAACCCGAACCCTAACCTGAACCCTAAACCTAGCCCTAACTCGAACCCTAACCCTAACCCTAACCATAACCCTAACCCTAACCCGAACACTAACCCTAACCCTAAGCCTAACCCGAACCCTGACCCTAACCCTAACCCTAACCCTAACCCTAACCCTAAACTGAACCCTAACCCTAACCGTAACCGTAACCCGAACCCGAACCCTAACTCTAACCCGAACCCTAACCCTAACACTAACGCTAACCCTAACCCGAACCCTAACCCTAACCCGAACCCTAACTCTAACCCGAACCCTAACCCAAACTCTAACCCTAACACGAACCTGAACCCTAACCCTAAACCGAACCCTAAACTTAACCCGAACCCTAACACTAACACTGACCCTAACCCGAACCCAAACCCTAACCCTAACCCTAACCCGAACCCTAACCCTAACCTTAACCGGAACCCTAACCCTAACCCTACCCCGAACACGAACTCTAACCCCTTACCCGAATCCTAACCCTAACCCGAACCCTAACCCGAACCCTAACCCTAACCCGAATCCGAACCCTAACCCTAACCCTAACCCGAACCCTAACCCTAACCCGAACCCTGACCTAACCCTAACCCTAAACCGAACCTTAACCCTAACACTAACCCGACACCAAAACCGAACCCTAACGCGAACCCTAACCCTAACCCTAACCCTAACCCTAACCCGAACCTTAACCCTAACCCTATCCCGAACCTTAAACCTAACCCTAACCCTAAACCTAAACCTAACCCTAACCCGAACCATAACCCTAATGCTAACCCTAACCCGAACCCTAACCCTAACCCTAACCCTAACACGAACCCTATCCTGAACCCTAACCCTAACCCTAACCCGAACCCTAACCCTAACCCTAACCCTAACACGAACCCTAACCCTAAACCTAACCCTAACCCGAACCCTAACCCTAAACCTAACCCGAACCCTAACCCTAACCCTAACCCTAACACTAACCCGAACGGTAACCCCAACCCTAACCCCTAACCCTAACCCTAACCCTAACCCAAACCCTAACCCTAAACCTAACCCTAACCCTAACTCGAACCCGAACCCTAACCCGAACCCTAACCCTAACCCTAATCCGAACCCTAACACTAACCCTAATCCTAACCCCAAGCCGAACCCTAACCCTAACCAGAACCCTAACCCTAACCCTAACCCTAACACGAACCCTAACCCTAAACCGAACCCTAACCCTAACCCTAACCCTAACCCGAACCCGAACTCTAACCCCTTACCCGAATCCTAACCCTAACCCGAAACCTAACCCGAACCCTAACCTTAACCCTAACCCCGAACCCGAACCCTACCCTAACCCTAACCATAACCCGAACCCTAACCCGAACACTAACCCTAACACGAACCCGAACCCTAACCCTAACCCGAACCCGAACCCTAACCCTAACACTAACCCGAACCCTAACCCTAACTCGAACCCTAACCCTATACCTAACCCTAACCTGAAACCTAACGCTAACCCTAACCCTAACCGTAACCCTAAGCCTAACCCGAACCCTAACCCGAACCCTAACCCTAACCCTAACCTGAACCCTAACCCTCTCGCTAACCCTAACCCGAACCCGAACCCTAACCCTAACCCTAATCGAAACCCTAAACCTAACCCTGACCCTAACCCGAACCCGAACCCTAACCCCTTACCCGAATCCTAACCCTAACCCGAACCCTAACCCGAACCTTAACACTAACCCTAACCCCGAACCCGAACCCTTACCCTAACCCTAACCCTAACCCGAACCCTAACCCGAACCAGAAGCCTAACCCTAGCCCGAACCCGAACACTAACCTTAACCCTAAACCGAACCCTAACCCTAACACGAACCCTAACCCTAACCCTAACCCTAACCCGAACCCTAACCCTAACCCTAACCCGACACCTATCCCGAACCCTAACACGAACCCTAACCCTAAACCTAACCCTAAACCGAATCCGAACCCTAACACTAACCCTAACCCGAAACCTAACCCAAACCCTAACCCAAACCTTAACCCTAACCCTACCCCGAAACTTAACCCTAACCCTAACCCTAACCCTAAACCTAAACCTAACCCGAACCCTAACCCTAACCCTAACCCTAACGCGAAACCTAACCCTAACCCTAACCCTAACACGAACCCTATCCTGAAACCTAACCCTAACACTAACCCGAACCCTAACCCTAACCCTAACCCGAACCCTAACCCTAACCCTAACCCTAACCCTAACCCTAACCCGAAACCTAACTCTAACCCTAACCCGAACCGTAACCCTAACCCTAACCCTAACACTAACCCGAACGGTAACCCTAACCCTAACCCCTAACCCTAACCCTAACCCTAACCCTAAGCCAAACCCTAACCCTAACCCTAACCCTAACTCGAACACGAACCCTAACCCGAACCCTACCCGTAACCCTAATCCGAACCCTAACCCTAACGCTAACCCTAACCCTAACCCAAACCCTAACCCTAACCAGAACCCTAACCCTAACACTAACCCGAACCCTAACACGAACCCTAACCCTAAACCGAACCCTAAACCTAACCCTAACCCTATCCCGAACCCTAACCCTAACCTTAACCGGAACCCTAACCCTAACCCTAACGCGAACCCGAAGTCTATCCCCTTACCCGAATCCTAACCCTAACCCGAACCCTAACCCGAACCCTAACCCTAACCCTAACCCCGAACCCGAACTCTACCCTAACCCTAACCATAACCAAAACCCTAACCCGAACACTAACCCTAACACGAACCCGAACCCTAACCCTAACCCGAACCCGAACCCTAAACCTAACCCAAACCCGAACTCTAACCCTAACCCGAACCCTAACCCTAAACCTAACCCTAACCCGAAACCTAACGCTAACCCTAACCCTAACCGTAACCCTAAGACTAACCCGTACCCTAACCCTAACCCTAACCCAAACCTAACCTGAACCCTAACCCTAACGCTAACCGTAACCCGAACCCGAACCCTAACCCTAACCCTAACCGAAACCTTAACCCTAACCCTAACCCTAACACGAACCCGAACCCTAACCCCTTACCCGAATCCTAACCCTAACCCGAACCCTAACCCGAACCCTAACCCTAACCATAACCCCGAACCCGAACCCTAACCCTAACACGAACCCTAACCCTAACCCTAACCCGAACCCTAACCCTAACCCTAACCCGACACCTATCCCAAACCCTAACGCGAACCCTAACCCTAACCCTAACCCTAACCCTAACACTAACCCTAACCCTAACCCGAACCCTAACCCGAACCCGAACCCTAACCCTAACCCGAAACCTAACCCTAACCCAAACCCTAACCCTAACCCTAACCCTAACCCTAACCCGAACCCTAACCCGAACCCTAACCCTAACCCGAACCCTAAACCGAACACTACCCCTAACTCTAATCCGAACTCTAACCCTAACCCTAACCCTAACCCTAACCCGAACCTTAACACTAACCAGAACCCTAACCCTAACCCTAACCCTAACCCGAACCCTAACCCGAACCCTAACCCTAACCCTAACCCAAACCCTAACCCGAACCCTACACCTAACCCTAACCCTAACCCAAACCCTAACCCGAACCCTAACCCTAACCCTAACCCGAACCCGAACACTAACCCTAACCCTAACCCTCACCCGAACCCGAACCCGAACCCTAACCCGAACCCTAACCCGAACCCTAACCCAAACCCTAACCCTAAACCTATTCCGAAACCTACCCCGAACCCTAACCCTAACCCGAAACCGAACACTAACCCTAACCCTAACCCTAAACCTAACCCGAACCCGAACCCTAAACCTACCCCTATCCCGAATCGAAACCTAACCCTAACCCGAACCCTAACCCTAACCCGAACCCTAACACTAACCCGAAACCTAACCCTAACCCTAACCCGACCCCGAACACGAACCCTAAACCTAATCCTAACCCGCAGTCTAACCCTAACCCGAACCCTAACCCTAACCCTAACCCTAACCCGAACCTTAATCCTAACCCTAACCCGAACCCTAAATCTAACCAGAACCCTAACCCTAACCTGAACCCGAACCCGAAACCTGACCCTAACCCGAACCCTAACCCTAACCCTAACCCGAACCCTAACCCCAACCCGAACCCTAACCCGAACCCGAACCCTAACCCTAACCCTAACCCGAACCCTAACCCTAACGCTAACCCGAACCCTAACCCTAACCCGAACCCTATCCCAAACCCTAACCCGAACCCTAAACCTAACCCTAACCCGAACCCTAACATTTACTCGAACCCTAACCCTAACCCTAAACCGAATCCTAACCCTAACCCTAACCCGAACCCTAACCCGAACACTAACCCTAATCCTAACCCTAACCCAAACCCTAACCCTATCCCTAACCCGAACCCTAACCCTAACCCTAACCCGAACCCTAACCCTAACCCTAACCCTAACCCTAACCCTAACCCTAAACCGAACCCTAACCCTAAACCTAAACCGAACACTAACCCTAAGCCTAACATGAACTCTAACCCTAACCCTAACCCGAACCCTAACCCTAACCCTAACCCGACCCCTAACCCGAACCCTAACACATACCCTAACCCTAACCTTAACCCTAACCCTAACCCGAAACCTAACCCTAACCCTAAACCTAACCCGAACCCTAACCCTAACGCGAACCCTAACCCTAAACCTAACCCGAACCCTAACCCTAACCCGACCCGAACCCTAACACATACCCTAACCCTACCCTTAACTCTAACCCTAACCCGAACCCTAATCCTAACCCTTACCCGAACCCTAACCCTAAACCTAACCTGAACCCTAACCCTAAGCCTAACATGAACTATAACCCTAACCCGAACCCTAACCCTAACACTAACCCGAACCCGAACCCTAACCCTAACCCTAACCCGACACCTAACCCGAACCCTAACACATACACTAACCCTAACCCTAACCCTAACCCGAACCAGAACCCTAACCCGAACCCTACACCTAACCCTAATCCGAACCCTAACCCTAACCCTAACACTATCCAGAAACCTAACCCTAACCCTAACCCTAAACCTAACCCTAACCCATACCCTAACAAAACCCTAACCCTAACCCGAAACCTAACCCTAACCCGAACCCTAACACTAACCCGAACCCTAACCCTAACCCGAACCCGAACCCTAACCCTAACCTTAACCGGAACCCTAACCCTAACCCGAACCCTAACCCTAACCCAGACCCTAACCCTAACCCGAACCCTAACCCGAACCCTAACCCGAACCCTAAACCTAACCCGAACCCTAACCCTAACCCTAACCCGAACCCGAAACCTAACCCGATCCCTAACCCTAAACCTAACCCTAACACGAACCCTAATCCTAACCCTAACACTAACCCGAACCTTAACCCTAACCGTACCCCGAACCTTAACCCTAACCCTAAACCTAACCCTAAACCTAACCCTAACCAAAACCTAACCCTAACCCTAACCCTAACCCGAAACCGAACACTAACCCTAACCTTAGCCCTAACCCGAACCCTAACCATGACCCTAACCCTAACCCCAACCCTTACCCGAACCCTAACCCGAACCCTTACCTGAACCATAACCCTAAACCGAACCCTAAACCGAACCCTAACCCGATCCATAACCCGAACCCTAACCCTAACCCTAACCCGAACACTAACACTAACCCGAACCCTAACCCGAACCCTAACCCTAACCCTAACCCGAACCCTAACCCTAAGCATAACCCTAACCCGAACCCTAACCCTAACCCCTAACCCTAACCCTAAACCTAACCCGAACCCGAACCCTAAACCTAACCCTAACCCTTAACCCTAACCCTAACCCTAACCCGAACCCTCACCCTAACCCTAACCCTAACCCTAACCCGAACCCGAAACCTAACCCGAACCTTACCCCTAACCCTAATCCGAACCCTAACCCTAACCCTAAACCTAACCCGAACCCGAACCCTAAACCTAACCCTATCCCGAACCCGAACCCTAACCCTAACCCGAACCCTAACCCTAACCCGAACCCTAACACTAACCCGAAACCTAACCCTAACCCTAACCCGACCCCGAACACGAACCCTAACCCTAATCCTAACCCGCAGTCTAACCCTAACCCGAACCCTAACCCTAACCCGAACCCTAATCCTAACCCTAACCCGAACCCTAAATCTAACCAGAACCCTAACCCTAACCTGAACCCGAAACCGAACCCTGACCCTAACCCGAACCCTAACCCTAACCCTAACCCGAACCCTAACCCCAACCCGAACCCTAACCCGAACCCGAAACCTAACCCTAACCCTAACCCGAACCCTAACCCTAACCCTAACCCGAACCCTAACCCTAACCCGAAACCTAACCCAAACCCTAACCCGAACCCTAAACCTAACCCTAACCCGAACCCTAACCCTTACTCGAACCCTAACCCTAACCCTAAACCGAATCCTAACCCTAACCCTAACCCGAACCCTAACCCGAACACTAACCCTAATCCTAAACCTAACCCAAACCCTAACCCTAAACCTAACCCTAACCCTTAACCCTAACCCTAACCCTAACCCGAACCCTCACCCTAACCCTAACCGAAACCTTAACCCTAACCCTAACCCTAACACGAACCCGAACCCTAACCCCTTACCCGAATCCTAACCCTAACCCGAACCCTAACCCGAACCCTAACCCTAACCATAACCCCGAACCCGAACCCTAACCCTAACCCAAACCCTAACCCGAACCCTAACCCGAACCCGAACCCGAACCCTAACCCTAACCCGAACCCGAACCCTAACCTTAACCCTAACCCGAACCCTAACCCTAACACGAACCCTAACCCTAACCCTAACCCGAACCCTAACCCTAACCCTAACCCGACACCTATCCCAAACCCTAACGCGAACCCTAACCCTAACCCTAACCCTAACCCTAACACTAACCCTAACCCTAACCCGAACCCTAACCCGAACCCGAACCCTAACCCTAACCCGAAACCTAACCCTAACCCAAACCCTAACCCTAACCCTAACCCTAACCCTAACCCGAACCCTAACCCGAACCCTAACCCTAACCCGAACCCTAAACCGAACACTACCCCTAACTCTAATCCGAACTCTAACCCTAACCCTAACCCTAACCCTAACCCGAACCTTAACACTAACCAGAACCCTAACCCTAACCCTAACCCTAACCCGAACCCTAACCCGAACCCTAACCCTAACCCTAACCCAAACCCTAACCCGAACCCTACACCTAACCCTAACCCTAACCCAAACCCTAACCCGAACCCTAACCCTAACCCTAACCCGAACCCGAACACTAACCCTAACCCTAACCCTCACCCGAACCCGAACCCGAACCCTAACCCGAACCCTAACCCGAACCCTAACCCGAACCCTAACCCTAAACCTATTCCGAAACCTACCCCGAACCCTAACCCTAACCCGAAACCGAACACTAACCCTAACCCTAACCCTAAACCTAACCCGAACCCGAACCCTAAACCTACCCCTATCCCGAATCGAAACCTAACCCTAACCCGAACCCTAACCCTAACCCGAACCCTAACACTAACCCGAAACCTAACCCTAACCCTAACCCGACCCCGAACACGAACCCTAAACCTAATCCTAACCCGCAGTCTAACCCTAACCCGAACCCTAACCCTAACCCTAACCCTAACCCGAACCTTAATCCTAACCCTAACCCGAACCCTAAATCTAACCAGAACCCTAACCCTAACCTGAACCCGAACCCGAAACCTGACCCTAACCCGAACCCTAACCCTAACCCTAACCCGAACCCTAACCCCAACCCGAACCCTAACCCGAACCCGAACCCTAACCCTAACCCTAACCCGAACCCTAACCCTAACGCTAACCCGAACCCTAACCCTAACCCGAACCCTATCCCAAACCCTAACCCGAACCCTAAACCTAACCCTAACCCGAACCCTAACATTTACTCGAACCCTAACCCTAACCCTAAACCGAATCCTAACCCTAACCCTAACCCGAACCCTAACCCGAACACTAACCCTAATCCTAACCCTAACCCAAACCCTAACCCTATCCCTAACCCGAACCCTAACCCTAACCCTAACCCGAACCCTAACCCTAACCCTAACCCTAACCCTAACCCTAACCCTAAACCGAACCCTAACCCTAAACCTAAACCGAACACTAACCCTAAGCCTAACATGAACTCTAACCCTAACCCTAACCCGAACCCTAACCCTAACCCTAACCCGACCCCTAACCCGAACCCTAACACATACCCTAACCCTAACCTTAACCCTAACCCTAACCCGAAACCTAACCCTAACCCTAAACCTAACCCGAACCCTAACCCTAACGCGAACCCTAACCCTAAACCTAACCCGAACCCTAACCCTAACCCGACCCGAACCCTAACACATACCCTAACCCTACCCTTAACTCTAACCCTAACCCGAACCCTAATCCTAACCCTTACCCGAACCCTAACCCTAAACCTAACCTGAACCCTAACCCTAAGCCTAACATGAACTATAACCCTAACCCGAACCCTAACCCTAACACTAACCCGAACCCGAACCCTAACCCTAACCCTAACCCGACACCTAACCCGAACCCTAACACATACACTAACCCTAACCCTAACACTAACCCGAACCAGAACCCTAACCCGAACCCTACACCTAACCCTAATCCGAACCCTAACCCTAACCCTAACACTATCCAGAAACCTAACCCTAACCCTAACCCTAAACCTAACCCTAACCCATACCCTAACAAAACCCTAACCCTAACCCGAAACCTAACCCTAACCCGAACCCTAACACTAACCCGAACCCTAACCCTAACCCGAACCCGAACCCTAACCCTAACCTTAACCGGAACCCTAACCCTAACCCGAACCCTAACCCTAACCCAGACCCTAACCCTAACCCGAACCCTAACCCGAACCCTAACCCGAACCCTAAACCTAACCCGAACCCTAACCCTAACCCTAACCCGAACCCGAAACCTAACCCGATCCCTAACCCTAAACCTAACCCTAACACGAACCCTAATCCTAACCCTAACACTAACCCGAACCTTAACCCTAACCGTACCCCGAACCTTAACCCTAACCCTAAACCTAACCCTAAACCTAACCCTAACCAAAACCTAACCCTAACCCTAACCCTAACCCGAAACCGAACACTAACCCTAACCTTAGCCCTAACCCGAACCCTAACCATGACCCTAACCCTAACCCCAACCCTTACCCGAACCCTAACCCGAACCCTTACCTGAACCATAACCCTAAACCGAACCCTAAACCGAACCCTAACCCGATCCATAACCCGAACCCTAACCCTAACCCTAACCCGAACACTAACACTAACCCGAACCCTAACCCGAACCCTAACCCTAACCCTAACCCGAACCCTAACCCTAAGCATAACCCTAACCCGAACCCTAACCCTAACCCCTAACCCTAACCCTAAACCTAACCCGAACCCGAACCCTAAACCTAACCCTAACCCTTAACCCTAACCCTAACCCTAACCCGAACCCTCACCCTAACCCTAACCCTAACCCTAACCCGAACCCGAAACCTAACCCGAACCTTACCCCTAACCCTAATCCGAACCCTAACCCTAACCCTAAACCTAACCCGAACCCGAACCCTAAACCTAACCCTATCCCGAACCCGAACCCTAACCCTAACCCGAACCCTAACCCTAACCCGAACCCTAACACTAACCCGAAACCTAACCCTAACCCTAACCCGACCCCGAACACGAACCCTAACCCTAATCCTAACCCGCAGTCTAACCCTAACCCGAACCCTAACCCTAACCCGAACCCTAATCCTAACCCTAACCCGAACCCTAAATCTAACCAGAACCCTAACCCTAACCTGAACCCGAAACCGAACCCTGACCCTAACCCGAACCCTAACCCTAACCCTAACCCGAACCCTAACCCCAACCCGAACCCTAACCCGAACCCGAAACCTAACCCTAACCCTAACCCGAACCCTAACCCTAACCCTAACCCGAACCCTAACCCTAACCCGAAACCTAACCCAAACCCTAACCCGAACCCTAAACCTAACCCTAACCCGAACCCTAACCCTTACTCGAACCCTAACCCTAACCCTAAACCGAATCCTAACCCTAACCCTAACCCGAACCCTAACCCGAACACTAACCCTAATCCTAAACCTAACCCAAACCCTAACCCTAACCCTAACCCGAACCCTAACCCTAACCCTAACCCGAACCCTAACCCTAACCCTAACCCTAACCCTAACCCTAAACCGAACCCTAACCCTAAACCTAAACCGAACACTAACCCTAAGCCTAACATGAACTCTAACCCTAACCCTAACCCGAACCCTAACCCTAACCCTAACCCGACCCCTAACCCGAACCCTAACACATACCCTAACCCTACCCTTAACCCTAACCCTAACCCGAACCCTAATCCTAACCCTAACCCGAACCCTAACCCTAAACCTAACCTGAACCCTAACCCTAAGCCTAACATGAACTATAACCCTAACCCGAACCCTAACCCTAACACTAACCCGAACCCTAACCCTAACCCTAACCCGACCCCTAACCCGAACCCTAACACATACCCTAACCCTAACCCTAACCCTAACCCGAACCCGAACCCTAACCCGAACCCTACACCTAACCCTAATCCGAACCCTAACCCTAACCCGAACCCGAACCCTAACCCTAACTTTAACCGGAACCCTAACCCTAACCCGAACCCTAACCCTAACCCAAACCCTAACCCTAACCCGAACCCTAACCCGAACCCTAACCCGAACCCTAAACCTAACCCGAACCCTAACCCTAACCCTAACCCGAACCCGAACCCTAACCCGAACCCTAACCCTAAACCTAACCCTAAAACGAACCCTAATCCTAACCCTAACCCTAACCCGAACCTTAACCCTAACCCTACCCCGAACCTTAACCCTAACCCTAAACCTAACCCTAAACCTAACCCTAACCCGAACCCTAACCCTAACCCTAACCCAAACCAAAACCTAACCCTAACCCTAACCCTAACCCGAACCCTAACCTGAACCCTAAACCTAGCCCTAACCTGAACCCTAACCCTAACCCTAACCCTAACCCTAACCCTAACTCGAACACTAACCCTAACCCTAACCCTAACCCGAACCCTGACCCTATCCCTAACCCTAAACCTAACCCTAAACCCAAACTGAACCCTAACCCTAACCGTAACCGTAACCCGAAAACGAACCCTAACTCTAACCCGAACCCTAACCCTAACACTAACCCTAACCCTAACCCGAACCCTAACCCTAACCCGAACCCTAACCCAAACTCTAACCCTAACACGAACCCGAACCCTAACCCTAAACCGAACCCTAAACCTAACCCGAACCCTAACCCTAACACTAACCCTAACCCGAACCCAAACCCTAACCCTAACCCTAACCCGAACCCTAACCCTAACCTTAACCGGAACCCTAACCCTAACCTTACCCCGAACACGAACTCTAACCCCTTACCCGAATCCTAACCCTAACCCGAACCCTAACCCGAACCCTAACCCTAACCCGAATCCGAACCCTAACCCTAACCCTAACCCGAACCCTAACCCTAACCCGAACCCTGACCTAACCCTAACCCTAAACCGAACCTTAACCCTAACACTAACCCGAAACCAAACCCGAACCCTAACGCGAACCCTAACCCTAACCCTAACCCTAACCCTAACCCGAACCTTAACCCTAACCCTACCCCGAACCTTAAACCTAACCCTAACCCTAAACTTAAACCTAACCCTAACCCGAACCCTAACCCTAATGCTAACCCTAACCCGAACCCTAACCCTAACCCTAACCCTAACACGAACCCTATCCTGAACCCTAACCCTAACCCTAACTCGAACCCTAACCCTAACCCTAACGCTAACCCGAACCCTAACCCTAACCCTAACCCTAACCCGAACCCTAATCCTAAACCTAACCCGAACCCTAACCCTAGCCCTAACCCTAACACTAACCCGAACGGTAACCCTAACCCTAACCCCTAACCCTAACCCTAACCCTAACCCTAACCCAAACCCTAACCCTAAACCTAACCCTAACCCTAACTCGATCCCGAACCTAACCCGAACCCTAACCGTAACCCTAATCCGAACCCTAACCCTAACCCTAACCCTAACCCTAAGCCGAACCCTAACCCTAACCAGAACCCTAAACCTAACCCTAACCCGAACCCTAACACGAACCCTAACCCTAAACCGAACCCTAACCCTAACCCTAACCCTAACCCGAACCCGAACTCTAACCCCTTACCCGAATCCTAACCCTAACCCGAAACCTAACCCGAACCCTAACCCTAACCCTAACCCCGAACCCGAACCCTACCCTAACCCTAACCATAACCCGAACGCTAACCCGAACACTAACCCAAACACGAACCCGAACCCTAACCCTAACCCGAACCCTAACCCTAACACTAACCCGAACCCTAACCCTAACCCGAACCCTAACCCTATACCTAACCCTAACCCGAAACCTAACGCTAACCCTAACCCTAACCGTAACCCTAAGCCTAACCCGAACCCTAACCCGAACCCTAACCCTAACCCTAACCTGAACCCTAACCCTCTCGCTAACCCTAACCCGAAACCGAACCCTAACCCTAACCCTAACCGAAACCCTAAACCTAACCCTGACCCTAACCCGAACCCGAACCCTAACCCCTTACCCGAATCCTAACCCTAAACCGAACCCTAACCCGAATCCTAACCCTACCCCGAACCCGAACCCTTACCCTAACCCTAACCCTAACCCGAACCCTAACCCGAACCCGAACCCTAACCCTAGCCCGAACCCGAACCCTAACCCTAACCCTAACCCGAACCCTAACCCTAACACGAACCCTAACCCTAACCCTAACCCTAACCCGAACCCTAACCCTAACCCTAACCCGACACCTATCCCGAACCCTAACACGAACCCTAACCCTAACCCTAACCCTAACCCTAACACTAACCCTAACCCTAACCCGAAACCTAACCTGAAACCGAACCCTAACCCTAACCCGAAACCTAACCCTAACCCAAACCCTAACCCTAACCCGAACCCTAACACTAACCCGAACCTTAACCCTAACCTGAACCCGAACCCTAACACTAACCCTAACCGGAACCCTAACCCTAATCCGAACCCTAACCCAGACCCAAACCATAACCCTAAACCGAACCCTAACCCGAACCCGAACCCGAACCCTAACCCGAACCCGAACCCGAACCCTAACCCTAACCCGAACCCTAACCCTAACCCTAACAAGAAACCGAACCCTAACCCTAACCCTAACCCGAACCCTAACCCGAACCCTGCCCCTAACTCTAATCCAAACCCTAACCCTAACGCTAACCCTAACCCTAACCCGAACCTTAACCCTAACCCGAACCCTATCCCGAACCCTAACCCTAACCCTAACCCGAAACCTACCCTTAACCCTAATCCGAACCCTAACCCTAACCCGAACCCTAACCCTAACCCGAACCCTATCCCGAACCCTAACCCTAACCCTAACCCTAACCCTAACCCAAACCCGAACCCTATCCCGAACACTAACCCGAACCCGAACCCTAACCCTAACCCTAACCTTAACCCTAACCCGAACCTTAACCCTAACCCGAACCCTAACACTAACCCGAACCCTAACCCGAACCCGAACCATAACCGTAACACTAACCCTAAACCGAACCCGAACCCTAACCCGAACCCGAACCCTAACCCTAACCCTAACCCTAACCCGAACCCGAACCCTAACCCTAACCCTAACCCTAACCCGAACCCGAACCCTAACCCTAACCCGAACCCTAACACTAACCCGAACCCTAACCCTAACCCGAACCCGAACCCTAACCCTAACCTTAACCGGAACCCTAACCCTAACCCGAACCCTAAACCTAACCCAAACCCTAAACCTAACCCAAACCCTAACCCGAACCCTAACCCGAACCCTAAACCTAACCCGAACCCTAAACCTAACCCTAACCCGATCCCGAACCCTAACCCAAACCCTAACCCTAAACCTAACCCTAACACGAACCCTAACCCAAACACTAACCCTAACCCGAACCTGAACCCTAACCCTACCCCGAACCTTAACCCTAACCCTAACCCTAACCCTAAACCTAACCCTAACCCGAAACCTAACCCTAACCCTAACCCTAACCCGAAACCTAACCCTAACCCTAACCCTAAACCGAACCCTAACCTGAACCCTAAACCTAACCCTAACCCGAACCCTAACCCTACCCTAACCCTAACCCGAACACTAACCCTAACCCTAACCCTAACCCGAACCCTGACCCTAACCCTAACCCTAACCCTAACCCTAACCCTAACCCGAAACTGAACCCTAACCCTAACCGTAACCGTAACCCGAACCCGAACCCTAACTCTATCCCGAACCCTAACCCTAACACTAACCCTAACCCTAACCCGAACCCTAAACCTAACCCGAACCCTAACCCTAACCCGAACCCTAACCCAAAATCTAACCCTAACCCGAACCCGAACCCTAACACTAACCCGAACCCTAACCCTAATCCGAACCCTAACACTAACACGATCCCTAACCCGAACACAAACCCTAAACCTAACCCTAACCCGAACCCTAACCATAACCTTAACCGGAACCCTAACCCTAACCCTACCACGAACCCGAACTCTAACCCCTTACCCGAATCCTAACCCTAACCCGAACCCTAACCCGAACCCTAACCCGAACCCTAACCCTAACCCGAATCCGAACCCTAACCCTAACCCTAACCTGAAACCTAACCCTAACCCTAACCCGAAACTTAACCCTAACCCTACCCCCAAACTTAACCCTAACCCTAACCCTAAACCTAACCCGAACCCTAACCCTAATCCGAACCCTAACACTAACACGATCCCTAACCCGAACACAAACCCTAAACCTAACCCTAACCCGAACCCTAACCATAACCTTAACCGGAACCCTAACCCTAACCCTACCACGAACCCGAACTCTAACCCCTTACCCGAATCCTAACCCTAACCCCAACCCTAACCCGAACCCTAACCCGAACCCTAACCCTAACCCGAATCCGAACCCTAACCCTAACCCTAACCTGAAACCTAACCCTAACCCTAACCCGAAACTTAACCCTAAACCTACCCCCAAACTTAACCGTAACCCTAACCCTAAACCTAACCCGAACCCTAACCCTAACCATAACCCTAAACCGAAACCTAACCCTAACCCTAACCCTAACACGAAACCTATCCTGAACCCTAACCCTAACCCTAACCCGAACCCTAACCCTAACCCTAACCCGAACCCTAACCCTAACCCTAACCCGAACCGTAACCCTAACCCTAACCCTAACACTAACCCGAACGGTAACCCTAACCCTAACCCCTAAACCTAACCCTAACCCTAAACCTAACCCAAACCCTAACCCTAACCCTAACCCTAACCCTAACTCGAACCCGAACCCTAACCCGAACACTACCCCTAAACCTAATCCGAACCCTAACCCTAACCCTAACCCTAACCCTAACACGAACCCTAACCCTAAACCGAACCCTAACCCTAACCCTAACCCTAACCCGAACCCTAACCCTAACCTTAACCGGAACCCTAACCCTAACACTAACGCGAACCCGAACTCTAACCCCTTACCCGAATCCTAACCCTAACCAGAACCCTAACCCTAACACTAACCCCGAACCCGAACCCAACCCTAACCCTAACCATAACCCAAACCCTAACCCGAACACTAACCCTAACACGAACCCGAACCCTAACCCTAACCCGAACCCGAACCCTAACCCTAACCCTAACCCGAACCCTAACCCTAAAACTAACCCTAACCCGAAACCTAACACTAACCCTACCCTAACCGTAACCCTAAGCCTAACCCGAACCCTAACCCGAACCCTAACCCTAACCCTAACCTGAACCCTAACCCTAACGCTAACCCTAACACGAAACCGAACCCTAACCCTTACCCTAACCGAAACCCTAACCCTAACCCTAACCCTAACACGAACCCGAACCCTAACCCCTTACCCGAATCCTAACCCTAAGCCGAACCCTAACACGAACCCTAACCCTAACCATAACCCCGAACCCTAACCCTAACCCTAACCCGAACCCGAACCCTAACCCGAACCCTAACCCTAAACCTAAACCTAACACGAACCCTAACCCTAACCCTAACCCGAACCTTAACCCTAACCCTACCCCGAACCTTAACCCTAACCTAAACCTAACCCTAAACCTAACCCTAACCCGAACCCTAACCCGAACCCTAACCCTAACCCTAACCCTAACCCAAAACCTAACCTTAACCCTAACCCTAACCCGAACCCTAACCTGAACCCTAAACCTAGCCCTAACCCGAACCCTAACCCTAACCCTAACCCTAACCCTAACCCTAACCCGAACACTAACCCTAACCCTAACCCTAACCCGAACCCTGACCCTAAGCCTAACCCTAACCCTAACCCTAACCCTAACCCGAAACTGAACCCTAACCCTAACGTAACCGTAACCCGAACACGAACCCTAACTCTAACCCGAACCCTAACCCTAACACTAACCCTAACCCTAACCCGAACCCTAACCCTAACCCGAACCCTAACCCTAACCCGAACCCTAACCCAAACTCTAACCCTAACACGAACCCGAACCCTAACCCTAAACCGAACCCTAAACCTAACCCGAACCCTAACACTAACACTAACCCTAATCCGAACCCAAACCCTAACCCTAACCCTAACCCGAACCCTAACCCTAACCTTAACCGGAACCCTAACCCTAACCCTACCCCGAACACGAACTCTAACCCCTTACCCGAATCCTAAACCTAACCCGAACCCTAAACCGAACCCTAACCCTAACCCGAATCCGAACCCTAACCCTAACCCTAACCCGAACCCTAACCCTAACCCGAACCCTGACATAACCCTAACCCTAAACCGAACCTTAACCCTAACACTAACCCGACACCAAACCCGAACCCTAACGCGAACCCTAACCCTAACCCTAACCCTAACCCGAACCTTAACCCTAACCCTACCCCGAACCTTAAACCTAACCCTAACCCTAAACCTAAACCTAACCCTAACCCGAACCCTAACCCTAATGCTAACACTAAACCGAAACCTAACCCTAACCCTAACCCTAACACGAACCCTATCCTGAACCCTAACCCTAACCCTAACTCGAACCCTAACCCTAACCCTAATGCTAACCCGAACCCTAACCCTAACCCTAACCCGAACCCTAATCCTAAACCTAACCCGAACCCTAACCCTAGCCCTAACCCTAACACTAACCCGAACGGTAACCCTAACCCTAACCCCTAACCCTAACCCTAACCCTAACCCTAACCCAAACCCTAACCCTAAACCTAACCCTAACCCTAACTCGATCCCGAACCTAACCCGAACCCTAACCGTAACCCTAATCCGAACCCTAACCCTAACCCTAACCCTAACCCTAAGCCGAACCCTAACCCTAACCAGAACCCTAAACCTAACCCTAACCCGAACCCTAACACGAACCCTAACCCTAAACCGAACCCTAACCCTAACCCTAACCCTAACCCGAACCCGAACTCTAACCCCTTACCCGAATCCTAACCCTAACCCGAAACCTAACCCGAACCCTAACCCTAACCCTAACCCCGAACCCGAACCCTACCCTAAACCTAACCATAACCCGAACCCTAACCCGAACACTAACCCAAACACGAACCCGAACCCTAACCCTAACCCGAACCCTAACCCTAACACTAACCCGAACCCTAACCCTAACCCGAACCCTAACCCTATACCTAACCCTAACCCGAAACCTAACGCTAACCCTAACCCTAACCGTAACCCTAAGCCTAACCCGAACCCTAACCCGAACCCTAACCCTAACCCTAACCTGAACCCTAACCCTCTCGCTAACCCTAACCCGAAACCGAACCCTAACCCTAACCCTAACCGAAACCCTAAACCTAACCCTGACCCTAACCCGAACCCGAACCCTAACCCCTTACCCGAATCCTAACCCTAAACCGAACCCTAACCCGAACCCTAACCCTAACCCCGAACCCGAACCCTTACCCTAACCCTAACCCTAACCCGAACCCTAACCCGAACCCGAACCCTAACCCTAGCCCGAACGCGAACCCTAACCCTAACCCTAACCCGAACCCTAACCCTAACACGAACCCTAACCCTAACCCTAACCCTAACCCGAACCCTAACCCTAACCCTAACCCGACACCTATCCCGAACCCTAACACGAACCCTAACCCTAACCCTAACCCTAACCCTAACACTAACCCTAACCCTAACCCGAAACCTAACCTGAAACCGAACCCTAACCCTAACCCGAACCCTAACCCTAACCCAAACCCTAACCCTAACCCGAACCCTAACACTAACCCGAACCTTAACCCTAACCTGAACCCGAACCCTAACACTAACCCTAACCGGAACCCTAACCCTAATCCGAACCCTAACCCACACCCAAACCATAACCCTAAACCGAACCCTAACCCGAACCCGAACCCGAACCCTAACCCGAACCCGAACCCGAACCCTAACCCTAACCCGAACCCTAACCCTAACCCTAACAAGAAACCGAACCCTAACCCTAACACTAAACCGAACCCTAACCCGAACCCTGCCCCTAACTCTAATCCAAACCCTAACCCTAACGCTAACCCTAACCCTAACCCGAACCTTAACCCTAACCCGAACCCTATCCCGAACCCTAACCCTAACCCTAACCCGAAACCTACCCTTAACACTAATCCGAACCCTAACCCTAACCCGAACCCTAACCCTAACCCGAACCCTATCCCGAACCCTAACCCTAACCCTAACCCTAACCCTAACCCAAACCCGAACCCTATCCCGAACTCTAACCCGAACCCGAACCCTAACCCTAACCCTAACCTTAACCCTAACCCGAACCTTAACCCTAACCCGAACCCTAACACTAACCCGAACCCAAACCCGAACCCGAACCCTAACCGTAACACTAACCCTAAACCGAACCCGAACCCTAACCCGAACCCGAACCCTAACCCTAACCCTAACCCTAACCCGAACCCAAACCCTAACCCTAACCCGAACCCTAACACTAACCCGAACCCTAACCCTAACCCGAACCCGAACCCTAACCCTAACCTTAACCGGAACCCTAACCCTAACCCGAACCCTAAACCTAACACAAACCCTAAACCTAACCCAAACCCTAACCCGAACCCTAACCCGAACCCTAAACCTAACCCGAACCCTAAACCTAACCCTAACCCGATCCCGAACCCTAACCCAAACCCTAACCCTAAACCTAACCCTAACACGAACCCTAACCCAAACACTAACCCTAACCCGAACCTGAACCCTAACCCTACCCCGAACCTTAACCGTAACCCTAACCCTAACCCTAAACCTAACCCTAACCCGAAACCTAACCCTAACCCTAACCCTAACCCGAAACCTAACCCTAACCCTAACCCTAAACCGAACCCTAACCTGAACCCTAAACCTAACCCTAACCCGAACCCTAACCCTACCCTAACCCTAACCCGAACACTAACCCTAACCCTAACCCTAACCCGAACCCTGACCCTAACCCTAACCCTAACCCTAACCCTAACCCGAAACTGAACCCTAACCCTAACCGTAACCGTAACCCGAACCCGAACCCTAACTCTAACCCGAACCCTAACCCTAACACTAACCCTAACCCTAACCCGAACCCTAACCCTAACCCGAACCCTAACCCTAACCCGAAACCTAACCCAAAATCTAACCCTAACCCGAACCCGAACCCTAACACTAACCCGAACCCTAACCCTAACCCGAACCCTAACACTAACACGATCCCTAACCCGAACCCAAACCCTAAACCTAACCCTAACCCGAACCCTAACCCTAACCTTAACCGGAACCCTAACCCTAACCCTACCACGAACCCGAACTCTAACCCCTTACCCGAATCCTAACCGTAACCCGAACCCTAACCCGAACCCTAACCCGAACCCTAACCCTAACCCGAATCCGAACCCTAACCCTAACCCTAACCTGAAACCTAACCCTAACCCTAACCCGAAACTTAACCCTAACCCTACCCCCAAACTTAACCCTAACCCTAACCCTAAACCTAACCCGAACCCTAACCCTAACCATAACCCTAAACCGAAACCTAACCCTAACCCTAACCCTAACACGAACCCTATCCTGAACCCTAACCCTAACCCTAACCCGAACCCTAACCCTAACCCTAACCCGAACCCTAACCCTAACCCTAACCCGAACCGTAACCCTAACCCTAACCCTAACACTAACCCGAACGGTAACCCTAACCCTAACCCCTAAACCTAACCCTAACCCTAAACCTAACCCAAACCCTAACCCTAACCCTAACCCTAACCCTAACTCGAACCCGAACCCTAACCCGAACACTACCCCTAAACCTAATCCGAACCCTAACCCTAACCCTAACCCTAACCCTAACACGAACCCTAACCCTAAACCGAACCCTAACCCTAACCCTAACCCTAACCCGAACCCTAACCCTAACCTTAACCGGAACCCTAACCCTAACCCTAACGCGAACCCAAACTCTAACCCCTTACCCGAATCCTAACCCTAACCAGAACCCTAACCCTAACACTAACCCCGAACCCGAACCCAACCCTAACCCTAACCATAACCCAAACCCTAACCCGAACACTAACCCTAACACGAACCCGAACCCTAACCCTAACCCGAACCCGAACCCTAACCCTAACCCTAACCCGAACCCTAACCCTAAACCTAACCCTAACCCGAAACCTAACGCTAACCCTAACCCTAACCGTAACCCTAAGCCTAACCCGAACCCTAACCCGAACCCTAACCCTAACCCTAACCTGAACCCTAACCCTAACGCTAACCCTAACACGAAACCGAACCCTAACCCTTACCCTAACCGAAACCCTAACCCTAACCCTAACCCTAACACGAACCCGAACCCTTACCCCTTACCCGAATCCTAACCCTAAGCCGAACCCTAACACGAACCCTAACCCTAACCATAACCCCGAACCCTAACCCTAACCCTAACCCGAACCCGAACCCTAACCCGAACCCTAACCCTAAACCTAAACCTAACACGAACCCTAACCCTAACCCTAACCCGAACCTTAACCCTAACCCTACCCCGAACCTTAACCCTAACCTAAACCTAACCCTAAACCTAACCCTAACCCGAACCCTAACCCTAACCCTAACCCTAACCCAAAACCTAACCTTAACCCTAACCCTAACCCGAACCCTAACCTGAACCCTAAACCTAGCCCTAACCCGAACCCTAACCCTAACCCTAACCCTAACCCTAACCCGAACACTAACCCTAACCCTAACCCTAACCCGAACCCTGACCCTAACCCTAACCGTAACCCTAACCCTAACCCTAATCCGAAACTGAACCCTAATCCTAACGTAACCGTAACCCGAACCCGAACCCTAACTCTAACCCGAACCCTAACCCTAACACTAACCCTAACCCTAACCCGAACCCTAACCCTAACCCGAACCCTAACCCTAACCCGAACCCTAACCCAAACTCTAACCCTAACACGAACCCGAACCCTAACCCTAAACCGAACCCTAAACCTAACCCGAACCCTAACACTAACACTAACCCTAACCCGAACCCAAACCCTAACCCTAACCCTAACCCGAACCCTAACCCTAACCTTAACCGGAACCCTAACCCTAACCCTACCCCGAACACGAACTCTAACCCCTTACCCGAATCCTAAACCTAACCCGAACCCTAACCCGAACCCTAACCCTAACCCGAATCCGAACCCTAACCCTAACCCTAACCCGAACCCTAACCCTAACCCGAACCCTGACATAACCCTAACCCTAAACCGAACCTTAACCCTAACACTTACCCGACACCAAACCCGAACCCTAACGCGAACCCTAACCCTAACCCTAACCCGAACCTTAACCCTAACCCTACCCCGAACCTTAAACCTAACCCTAACCCTAAACCTAAACCTAACCCTAACCCGAACCCTAACCCTAATGCTAACCCTAAACCGAAACCTAACCCTAACCCTAACCCTAACACGAACCCTATCCTGAACCCTAACCCTAACCCTAACTCGAACCCTAACCCTAACCCTAACCCTAACCCGAACCCTAACCCTAACCCTAACCCTAACCCGAAACCTAACCCTAAACCTAACCCGAACCCTAACCCTAACCCTAACCCTAACACTAACCCGAACGGTAACCCTAACCGTAACCCCTAACCCTAACCCTAACCCTAACCCTAACCCACACCCTAACCCTAAACCTAACCCTAACCCTAACTCGAACCCGAACCCTAACCCGAACCCTAACCCTAACCCTAATCCGAACCCTAACCCTAACCCTAACCCTAACCCTAAGCCGAACCCTAACCCTAACCAGAACCCTAACACTAACCCTAACCCGAACCCTAACACGAACCCTAACCCTAAACCGAACCCTAACCCTAACCCTAACCCTAACCCGAACCCGAACTCTAACCCCTTACCCGAATCCTAACCCTAACCCGAAACCTAACCCGAACCCTAACCCTAACCCTAACCCCGAACCCGAACCCTACCCTAACCCTAACCATAACCCGAACCCTAACCCGAACACTAAACCAAACACGAACCCGAACCCTAACCCTAACCCGAACCCGAACCCTAACCGTAACACTAACCCTAAACCGAACCCGAACCCTAACCCTAACCCTAACACTAACCCTAACCCTAACCCGAACCCGAACCCGAACCCTAACCCTAAACCTAACCCTAATCCTAACCCTAACCCGAACCCTAACCCTAACCCTAACCCGAACCCTAACACTAACCCGAACCCTAACCCTAACCCGAACCCGAACCCTAACCCTAACCTTAACCGGAACCCTAACCCTAACCCGAACCCTAACCCTAACCCAAACCCTAACCCTAACCCGAACCCGAACCCTAACCCGAACCCTAACCCTTACCCGAATCCGAAACCTAACCCTAACCCTAACCCGAAACCTAACCCTAACCCTAACCCGAAACTTAACCCTAACCCTACCCCGAACCTTAACCCTAACCCTAACCCTAAACCTAAACCTAAACCTAACCCGAACCCTAAACCTAAACATAACCCTAACCCGAAACCTAACCCTAACCCTAACCCTAACACGAACCCTAACCTGAACCCTAACCCTAACCCTAACCCGAACCCTAAACCTAATCCTAACCCGAACCCTAACCCTAACCCTAACCCGACCCCTAACCCTAACCCTAACCTGAAACCTAACCCTAACCCTAACCCGAAACTTAACCCTAACCCTACCCCCAAACTTAACCCTAACCCTAACCCTAAACCTAACCCGAACCCTAACCCTAACCATAACCCTAAACCGAAACCTAACCCTAACCCTAACCCTAACACGAACCCTATCCTGAACCCTAACCCTAACCCTAACCCGAACCCTAACCCTAACCCTAACCCGAACCCTAACCCTAACCCTAACCCGAACCGTAACCCTAACCCTAACCCTAACACTAACCCGAACGGTAACCCTAACCCTAACCCCTAAACCTAACCCTAACCCTAAACCTAACCCAAACCCTAACCCTAACCCTAACCCTAACCCTAACTCGAACCCGAACACTAACCCGAACACTACCCCTAAACCTAATCCGAACCCTAACCCTAACCCTAACCCTAACCCTAACACGAAACCTAACCCTAAACCGAACCCTAACCCTAACCCTAACCCTAACCCGAACCCTAACCCTAACCTTAACCGGAACCCTAACCCTACCCTAACGCGAACCCGAACTCTAACCCCTTACCCGAATCCTAACCCTAACCAGAACCCTAACCCTAACACTAACCCCGAACCCGAACCCAACCCTAACCCTAACCATAACCCAAATCCTAACCCGAACACTAACCCTAACACGAACCCGAACCCTAACCCTAACCCGAACCCGAACCCTAACCCTAACCCTAACCCGAACCCTAACCCTAAACCTAACCCTAACCCGAAACCTAACGCTAACCCTAACCCTAACCGTAACCCTAAGCCTAACCCGAACCCTAACCCGAACCCTAACCCTAACCCTAACCTGAACCCTAACCCTAACGCTAACCCTAACACGAAACCGAACCCTAACCCTTACCCTAACCGAAACCCTAACCCTAACCCTAACCCTAACACGAACCCGAACCCTAACCCCTTACCCGAATCCTAACCCTAAGCCGAACCCTAACACGAACCCTAACCCTAACCATAACCCCGAACCCTAACCCTAACCCTAACCCGAACCCGAACCCTAACCCGAACCCTAACCCTAAACCTAAACCTAACACGAACCCTAACCCTAACCCTAACCCGAACCTTAACCCTAACCCTACCCCGAACCTTAACCCTAACCTAAACCTAACCCTAAACCTAACCCTAACCCGAACCCTAACCCTAACCCTAACCCTAACCCAAAACCTAACCTTAACCCTAACCCTAACCCGAACCCTAACCTGAACCCTAAACCTAGCCCTAACCCGAACCCTAACCCTAACCCTAACCCTAACCCTAACCCTAACCCGAACACTAACCCTAACCCTAACCCTAACCCGAACCCTGACCCTAACCCTAACCCTAACCCTAACCCTAACCCTAATCCGAAACTGAACCCTAACCCTAACGTAACCGTAACCCGAACCCGAACCCTAACTCTAACCCGAACCCTAACCCTAACACTAACCCTAACCCTAACCCGAACCCTAACCCTAACCCGAACCCTAACCCTAACCCGAACCCTAACCCAAACTCTAACCCTAACACGAACCCGAACCCTAACCCTAAACCGAACCCTAAACCTAACCCGAACCCTAACACTAACACTAACCCTAACCCGAACCCAAACCCTAACCCTAACCCTAACCCGAACCCTAACCCTAACCTTAACCGGAACCCTAACCCTAACCCTACCCCGAACACGAACTCTAACCCCTTACCCGAATCCTAAACCTAACCCGAACCCTAACCCGAACCCTAACCCTAACCCGAATCCGAACCCTAACCCTAACCCTAACCCGAACCCTAACCCTAACCCGAACCCTGACATAACCCTAACCCTAAACCGAACCTTAACCCTAACACTTACCCGACACCAAACCCGAACCCTAACGCGAACCCTAACCCTAACCCTAACCCTAACCGAACCTTAACCCTAACCCTACCCCGAACCTTAAACCTAACCCTAACCCTAAACCTAAACCTAACCCTAACCCGAACCCTAACCCTAATGCTAACCCTAAACCGAAACCTAACCCTAACCCTAACCCTAACACGAACCCTATCCTGAACCCTAACCCTAACCCTAACTCGAACCCTAACCCTAACCCTAACCCTAACCCGAACCCTAACCCTAACCCTAACCCTAACCCGAACCATAACCCTAAACCTAACCCGAACCCTAACCCTAACCCTAACCCTAACACTAACCCGAACGGTAACCCTAACCCTAACCCCTAACCCTAACCCTAACCCTAACCCTAACCCACACCCTAACCCTAAACCTAACCCTAACCCTAACTCGAACCCGAACCCTAACCCGAACCCTAACCCTAACCCTAATCCGAACCCTAACCCTAACCCTAACCCTAACCCTAAGCCGAACCCTAACCCTAACCAGAACCCTAACACTAACCCTAACCCGAACCCTAACACGAACCCTAACCCTAAACTGAACCCTAACCCTAACCCTAACCCTAACCCGAACCCGAACTCTAACCCCTTACCCGAATCCTAACCCTAACCCGAAACCTAACCCGAACCCTAACCCTAACCCTAACCCCGAACCCGAACCCTACCCTAACCCTAACCATAACCCGAACCCTAACCCGAACACTAAACCAAACACGAACCCGAACCCTAACCCTAACCCGAACCCGAACCCTAACCCTAACCTTAACCGGAACCCTAACCCTAACCCGAACCCTAACCCTAACACTAACCCTAACCCTAACCCGAACCCTAACCCGAACCCTAACCCTAACCCTAACCCTAATCCTAACCCTAACCCGAACCCTAACCCTAACCCTAACCCGAACCCTAACACTAACCCGAACCCTAACCCTAACCCGAACCCGAACCCTAACCCTAACCTTAACCGGAACCCTAACCCTAACCCGAACCCTAACCCTAACCCAAACCCTAACCCTAACCCGAACCCGAACCCTAACCCGAACCCTAACCCTTACCCGAATCCGAAACCTAACCCTAACCCTAACCCGAAACCTAACCCTAACCCTAACCCGAAACTTAACCCTAACCCTACCCCGAACCTTAACCCTAACCCTAACCCTAAACCTAAACCTAAACCTAACCCGAACCCTAAACCTAAACATAACCCTAACCCGAAACCTAACCCTAACCCTAACCCTAACACGAACCCTAACCTGAACCCTAACCCTAACCCTAACCCGAACCCTAAACCTAACCCTAACCCGAACCCTAACCCTAACCCTAACCCGAACCCTAACCCTAACCCTAACCCGAACCGTAACCCTAACCCTAAACCTAACACTAACCCGAACGGTAACCCTAACTCTAACCCCTAACCCTAACCCTAACCCTAACCCTAACCCAAACTCTAACCCTAACCCTAACCCTAACCCTAACTCGAACCCGAACCCTAACCCGAACCCTACCCCTAACCCTAATCCGAACCCTAACCCTAACCCTAACCCTAACCCTAACCTAACCCGAACCCTAAACCTAACCAGAACCCTAACCCTAACCCTAACCCGAACCCTAACACGAACCCTAACCCTAAACCGAACCCTAACCCTAACCCTAACCCTAACCCGAACCCTAACCCTAACCTTAACCGGAACCCTAACCCTAACCCTAACGCGAACCCGAACTCTAACCCCTTACCCGAATCCTAACCCTAACCAGAACCCTAACCCGAACCCTAACCCCAACCCTAACCCCGAACCCGAACCCTACCCTAACCCTAACCATAACCCAAACCCTAACACGAACACGAACCCTAACACGAACCCGAACCCTAACCCTAACCCGAACCCGAACCCTAACCCTAACCCTAACCCGAACCCTAACCCTAACCCGAACCCTAACCCTAAACCTAACCCTAACCCGAAACCTAACGCTAACCCTAACCCTAACCGTAACCCTAAGCCTAACCCGAACCCTAACCCGAACCCTAACCCTAACCCTAACCTGAACCCTAACCCTAACGCTAACCCTAACCCGAAACCGAAACCTAACCCTTACCCTAACCGAAACCCTAACCCTAACCCTAACCCTAACACGAACCCGAACCCTAACCCCTTATCCGAATCCCAACCCTAACCCGAACCCTAACCCGAACCCTAACCCTAACCATAACCCCGAACCCGAACCCTAACCCTAACCCTAACCCTAACCCGAACCCTAACCCGAACCCAAACCATAACCCTAACCCGAACCCGAACCCTAACCCTAACCCTAACCCGAACCCTAACCCTAACACGAACCCTAACCCTAACCCTAACCCGAACCTGAACCCTAACACTAACCCGACACCTATCCCGAACCCTAACGCGAACCCTAACCCTAACCCTAACCCTAACCCTAACACTAACCCTAACCCTAAACCGAACCCTAACCCGAACCCGAACCCTAACCCTAACCAGAACCCTAACCCTAACCCAAACCCTAACCCGAACCCTAACACAAACCCGAACCCTAACCCTAACCTGAACCCGAACCCTAACACTAACCCTAACCGGAATCCTAACCCTAACCCGAACCCTAACCCTAACCCAAACCCTAACCCTAACCCGAACCCTAACCCGAACCCTAACCCGAACCCTAACCCTAAACCGAACCCTAACCCTAACCCTAACCCGAACCTGAACCCTAACCCTAACCCTAACCCTAACCCTAACCCTAACCCGACCCTAACCAGAACCCTAACCCTAAACCGAACCCTAAACCGAACCCTACCCCTAACTCTAATCCGAATCCTAACCCTAACCCTAACCCTAACCCTAACCCGAACCTTAACCCTAACCCGAACCCTAACCCTAACCCTAACCCTAACCCTAACCCTAACCCGAACCCTAACCCGAACACTATCCCTAACCCTAATCCAAATCCTAACCCGAACACTACCCCTAACCCTAACCCTAACCCAAACCCTAACCCGAACCCTAAACCTAACCCTAACCCGAACCCGAAAACTAACCCTAACCCTAACCCTAACCCGAACCTGAACCCTAACCCGAACCCTAACCCGAACCCTAACCCGAACCCTAACCCTAACCCTATTCTGAAACCTACCCCGAACCCTAACCCTAACCCGAAACCGAACACTAACCCTAACCTTAACCCTAACCAAAACCCTAAACCTAACCCTAACACTAACCCCAACCCTTACCCGAACCCTAACCCGAACCCTAACCCGAACCATAACCCTAAACCGAACCCTAACCTGAACCCTAACCCGATCCATAACCCGAACCCTAACCCTAACCCTAACCCGAACACTTACCCTAACCCTAACCCGAACCCTAACCCTAACCCTAACCCTAACCCGAACCCTAACCCTAACCCTAACCCTAACCCTAACCCTAACCCGAACCCGAACCCTAATCCTAACACTAACCCTTAACCCTAACCCTAACCCTAACACGAACCCTCACCCTAACCCTAACCCTAACTCTAACCCGAACCCGAAACCTAACCCGAACCCTAACCCTAACCCTAACCCTATTCCGAAACCTACCCCGAACCCTAACCCTAACCCGAAACCGAACACTAACCCTAACCTTAACCCTAACCCGAACCCTAAACCTAACCCTAACACTAACCCCAACCCTTACCCGAACCCTAACCCGAACCCTAACCCGAACCATAACCGTAAACCGAACCCTAACCTGAACCCTAACCCGATCCATAACCCGAACCCTCACCCTAACCCTAACCCTAACCCGAACCCGAACCCGAAACCTAACCCGAACCCTAACCCTAACCCTAAACCGAACCCTAACCCTAACCAGAACCCTAACCCTAACCCGAACCCGAACCCTAACACGAACCCTAACCCTAAACCGAACCCTAACCCTAACCTTAACCCTAACCCGAACCCGAACTCTAACCCCTTACCCGAATCCTAACCCTAACCCGAAACCTAACCCGAACCCTAACCCTAACCCTAACCCCGAACCGAACCCTACCCTAACCCTAAACATAACCCGAACCCTAACCCGAACACTAACCCTAACACGAACCCGAACCCTAACCCTAACCCGAACCCGAACCCTAAACCTAACACTAACCCGAACCCTAACCCTAAACCGAACCCTAACCCTATACCTAACCCTAACGCGAAACCTAACGCTAACCCTAACCCTAACCGTAACCCTAAGCCTAACCCGAACCCTAACCCGAACCCTAACCCTAACCCTAACCTGAACCCTAACCCTAACGCTAACCCTAACCCGAAACCGAACCCTAACCCTAACCCTAACCGAAAACCTAACCCTAACCCTGACCCTAACCCGAACCCGAACCCTAACCCCTTTCCCGAATCCTAACCCTAACCCGAACCCTAACCCGAACCCTAACACTAACCCTAACCCCGAACCCGAACCCTTACCCTAACCCTAACCCTAACCCGAACCCTAACCCGAACCCGAACCCTAACCCTAGCCCGAACCCGAACCCTAACCCTAACCCTAACCCGAACCCTAACCCTAACACGAACCCTAACCCTAACCCTAACCCTAACCCGAACCCTAACCCTAACCCTAACCCGACACCTATCCCGAACCCTAACACGAACCCTAACCCTAACCCTAACCCTAACACTAACCCTAACCCTAACCCGAAACCTAACCTGAACCAGAACCCTAACCCTAACCCGAACCCTAACCCTAACCCAAACCCTAACCCTAACCCGAACCCTAACACTAACCCGAAACTTAACCCTAACCTGAACCCGAACCCTAACACTAACCCTAACCGGAACCCTAACCCTAACCCGTACCCTAACCCTAAACCAAACGATAACCCTAACCCGAACCCTAAACCGAACCCGAACCCGAACCCTAACCCTAACCCGAAACCTAACCCTAACCCTAACCCGAAACCGAACCCTAACCCTAACACTAACCCGAACCCTAACCCGAACCCTGCCCCTAACTCTAATCCAAACCCTAACCCTAACCCTAACACGAACCTTAACCCTAACCCAAACCCTATCACGAACCCTAACCCTAACCCTAACCCGAACCCGAACCCTAACCCGAACCCTACCCTTAACCCTAATCCGAACCCTAACCCTAACCCGAACCCTATCCCGAACCCTAACCCTAACCCTAACCCTAACCCTAACCCTAACCCGAACCCCAACCCGAACACTAACCCGAACCCGAACCCTAACCCTAACCCTAACCCTAACCCGAAACTTAACCCTAACACGAACCCTAACCCTAACCCGAACCCTAACACTAAACCTAACCCTAACCCTAACCCTAACCCGAACCCGAACCCTAACCCGAACCCTAAACCTAACCCTAACCCTAACCCTAACCCGAACCCTAAACCTAAACCTAACCCGAACCCGAACCCTAACCCGAACCCGAACCCTAACCCGAAACCTACCCTTAACCCTAATCCGAACCCTAACCCTAACCCGAACCTTATCCCGAACCCTAACCCTAACCCTAACCCTAACCCTAACCCTAACCCGAACCCCAACCCGAACACTAACCCGAACCCGAACCCTAACCCTAACCCTAACCCTAACCCGAAACTTAACCCTAACACGAACCCTAACACTAACCCGAACCCTAACCCGAACCCGAACCCTAACCGTAACACTAACCCTAAACCGAACCCGAACCCTAACCCTAACCCTAAAACTAACCCTAACCCTAACCCGAACCCTAACCCGAACCCGAACCCTAACCCTAACCCTAACCCTAACCCTAACCCGAACCCTAACCCTAACCCGAACCCTAACACTAACCCGAACCCTAACCCTAACCCGAACCCGAACCCTAACCCTAACCTTAACCGGAACCCTAACCCTAACCCGAACCTTAACCCTAACCCAAACCCTAACCCTAACCCGAACCCTAACCCGAACCCTAACCCGAACCCTAAAACTAACCCGAACCCTAAACCTAAACCTAACCCGATCCCGAACCCTAACCCGAACCCTAACCCTAAACCTAACCCTAACACGAACCCTAACCCAAACACTAACCCTAACCCGAACCTGAACCCTATCCCTACCCCGAACCTTAACCCTAACCCTAAACCTAACCCTAAACCTAACCCTAACCCGAAACCTAAACTTAACCCGAACCCTAACCCGAAACCTAACCCTAACCCTAACCCTAACCCGAACCCTAACCTGAACCCTAAACCTAACCCTAACCCGAACCCCAACCCTAACCCTAACCCTAACCCGAACACTAACCCTAACCCTAACCCGAACCCTGACCCTAACCCTAACCCTAACCCTAACCCTAACCCGAAACTGAACCCTAACCCTAACCCTAACCGTAAACCGAACCCGAACCCTAACTCTAACCCGAACCCTAACCCTAACACTAACCATAACCCTAACCCGAACCCTAACCCTAACCCGAACCCTAACCCTAACCCGAACCCTAACCCGAACTCTAACCCTAACCCGAACCCGATCCCTAACCCTAACCCGACCCTAACCCTAACCCGAACCCTAACACTAACACTAACCCTAACCCGAACCCAAACTCTAACCCTAACCCTAACGCGAACCCTAACCCTAAACTTAACCAGAACCCTAACCCTAACCCTACCCCGAACCCGAACTCTAACCCCTTACCCGAATCCTAAACCTAACCCGAACCCTAACCCGAACCCTAACCCTAACCCGAATCCGAACCCTAACCCTAACCCTAACCCGAACCCCAAACCTAACCCTAACCCTAACCCGAAACTTAACCCTAACCCTACACCGAACCTTAACCCTAACCCTAACCCTAAACCTAACCCTAACCCGAACCCTAACCCTAACCCTAACCTTAACCCGAAACCTAACCCTAACCCTAACCCTAACACGAACCCTATCCTGAACCCTAACCCTAACCCTAACCCTAACCCTAACCCTAACCCTAACCCGAACCCTAACCCTAACCCTAACCCTACCCTAACCCTAACCCGAACCGTAACCCTAACCATAACCCTAACACTAACCCGAACGGTAAACCTAACCCTAACCCCTAACCCTAACCCTAACCCTAACCCTAACCCATACCCTAACCCTAACCCTAACCCTAACCCTAACTCGAACCCGAACCCTAACCCGAACCCGACCCCTAACCCTAATCCGAACCCTAACCCTAACCCTAACCCGAAACCTAACCCTAACCAGAACCCTAACCCTAACCCTAACCCGAACCCTAACACAAACCCTAAGCCTAAACCGAACCCTAACCCTAACCCTAACCCTAACCCGAACCCTAACCCTAACCTTAACCGGAACCCTAACCCTAACCCTAACGTGAACCCGATCTCTATCCCCTTACTCAAATCCTAACTCTAACCAGAACCCTAACCCGAACCCTAACCCTAACCGTAACCCCGAACCCGAACCCTACCCTAACCCTAACCATAACCCAAACCCTAACCCGAACACTAACCCTAACACGAACCCGAACCCTAACCCTAACCCGAACCCGAACCCTAACCCTAACCCTAACCCGAACCCTAACCCTAACCCGAACCCTAACCCTAAACCTAACCCTAACCCGAAACCTAACGCTAACCCTAACCCTAACCGTAACCCTAAGCCTAACCCGAACCCTAACCCGAACCCTAACCCTCACCCTAACCTGAACCCTAACCCTAACGCTAACCCTAACCCGAACCGAACCCTAACCCTTACCCTAACCGAAACCCTAACCCTAACCCTAACCCTAACACCAACCCGAACCCTAACCCCTTACCCGAATCCTAACGCTAACCCGAACCCTAACCCGAACCCTAACCCTAACCATAACCCCGAACCCGAACCCTAACCCTAACCCTAACCCGAACCCTAACCCTAACACGAACCCTAACCCTAACCTTAACCCGAACCCGAACCCAAACCCTAACCCGACACCTATCCCGAAACCTAACGCGAACCCTAACCCTAACCCTAACCCTAACCCTAACCCTAACACTAACCCTAACACTAACCCGAACCCGAACACGAACCCGAACCCTAACCCTAACCCTAACCCTAACCCTAACCCAAACCCTAACCCGAACCCTAACACTAACCCGAACCCTAACCCT
>JAVLSZ010000047.1:1672500-1740000 GCA_032313775.1 Urocyon cinereoargenteus | reverse complement strand
GAAACTGAATCCTAACCCGAACCCTAACCCGAACCCTAACCCGAACCCTAACCCTAACCCTATTCCGAAACCTACCCCGAACCCTAACCCTAACCCGAAACCGAACACTAACCCTAACCTTAACCCTAACCCGAACCCTAAACCTAACCCTAACACTAACCCCAACCCTTACCCGAACCCTAACCCGAACCCTAACCCGAACCATAACCCTAAACCGAACCCTAACCTGAACCCTAACCCGATCCATAACCCGAACCCTAACCCTAACCCTAACCCGAACACTTACCCTAACCCTAACCCGAACCCTAACCCGAAACCTAACCCTAACCCTAACCCGAACCCTAACCCTAACCCTAACCCTAACCCTAACCCGAACCCGAACCCGAACCCTAATCCTAACACTAACCCTTAACCCTAACCCTAACCCTAACCCGAACCCTCACCCTAACCCTAACCCTAACCCTAACCCGAACCCGAAACCTAACCCGAACCTTACCCCTAACCCTAACCCTAACCCTAACCCGAACCCTAACACTAACCAGAACCCTAACCCTAACCCGAACCCGAACCCTAACACGAACCCTAACCCTAAACCGAACCCTAACCCTAACCCTAACCCTAACCCGAACCCGAACTCTAACCCCTTACCCGAATCCTAACCCTAACCCGAAACCTAACCCGAACCCTAACCCTAACCCTAACCCCGAACCGAACCCTACCCTAACCCTAAACATAACCCGAACCCTAACCCGAACACTAACCCTAACACGAACCCGAACCCTAACCCTAACCCGAACCCGAACCCTAACCCTAACACTAACCCGAAACCTAACCCTAACCCGAACCCTAACCCTATACCTAACCCTAACGCGAAACCTAACGCTAACCCTAACCCTAACCGTAACCCTAAGCCTAACCCGAACCCTAACCCGAACCCTAACCCTAAACCTAACCTGAACCCTAACCCTAACGCTAACCCTAACCAGAAACCGAACCCTAACCCTAACCCTAACCGAAAACCTAACCCTAACCCTGACCCTAACCCGAACCCGAACCCTAACCCCTTTCCCGAATCCTAACCCTAACCCGAACCCTAACCCGAACCCTAACCCTAACCCTAACCCCGAACCCGAAACCTTACCCTAACCCTAACCCTAACCCGAACCCTAACCCGAACCCGAACCCTAACCCTAGCCCGAACCCGAACCCTAACCCTAACCCTAACCCGAACCCTAACCCTAACACGAACCCTAACCCTAACCCTAACCCTAACCCGAACCCTAACCCTAACCCTAACCCGACACCTATCCCGAACCCTAACACGAACCCTAACCCTAACCCTAACCCTAACACTAACCCTAACCCTAACCCGAAACCTAACCTGAACCCGAACCCTAACCCTAACCCGAACCCTAACCCTAACCCAAACCCTAACCCTAATCCGAACCCTAACACTAACCCGAAACTTAACCCTAACCTGAACCCGAACCCTAACACTAACCCTAACCGGAACCCTAACCCTAACCCGAACCCTAACCCTAACCCAAACCATAACCCTAACCCGAACCCTAAACCGAACCCGAACCCGAACCCTAACCCTAACACGAAACCTAACCCTAACCCTAACCCGAAACCGAACCCTAACCGTAACACTAACCCGAACCCTAACCCGAACCCTGCCCCTAACTCTAATCCAAACCCTAACCCTAACCCTAACACGAACCTTAACCCTAACCCAAACCCTATCACGAACCCTAACCCTAACCCTAACCCGAACCCGAACCCTAACCCGAACCCTACCCTTAACCCTAATCCGAACCCTAACCCTAACCCGAACCCTATCCCGAACTCTAACCCTAACCCTAACCCTAACCCTAACCCTAACCCGAACCCCAACCCGAACACTAACCCGAACCCGAACCCTAACCCTAACCCTAACCCTAAACCGAACCTTAACCCTAACACTAACCCGACACATAACCCGAACCCTAATGCGAATCCTAACCCTAACCCTAACCCTAAACCTAACCCGAAACTTAACCCTAACCCTACCACGAACCTTAACCCTAACCCTAACCCTAAACCTAAACCTAACCCTAACCCGAACCCTAACACTAACGCTAACCCTAAACCGAACCCTAACCCTAACCCTAACCCGAACCCTAAACCTAACCCGAACCCTAACACTAACACTAACCCTAACCCTAAACCAAACCCGAACCCTAACCCTAACCCTAACCCTAACCCTAACCCGAAACCTAACCCTAAACCTAACCCGAACCCTAATCCTAACCCTAACCCTAACACTAACCCGAACGGTAACCCTAACCCTAAACCCTAACCCTAACCCTAACCCTAACCCTAACCCAAACCCTAACCCTAACCCTAACCCTAACCCTAACTCGAACTGAACCCTAACCCGAACCCTACCCCTAACCCTAATCCGAACCCTAACCCTAACCCTAACCTTAACCCTAACCCGAACCCTAACCCTAACCAGAACCCTAACACTAACCCTAACCCGAGCCCTAACACGAACCCTAACCCTAAACCGAACCTTAACCCTAACCCTAACCCTAACCCGAACCCTAACCCTAACCTTAACCGGAACCCTAACCCTAACCCTAACCCGAACCCGAACTCTAACCCCTTACCCGAATCCTAACCCTAACCCGAACCCTATCCCGAACCCTAACCCTAACCCTAACCCCGACCCGAACCCTACCCTAACCCTAACCATAACCCGAACCCTAACCCGAACACTAACCCTAACACGAACCCGAACCCTAACCCTAACCCGAACTCGAAACCTAACCCTAACCCTAACCCGAACCCTAACCCTAACCCGAACCCTAACCCTATACCTAAACCTAACCCGAAACCTAACGCTAACCCTAACCCTAACCGTAACCCTAAGCCTAACCCGAACCCTAACCCGAACCCTAACCCTAACCCTAACCTGAACCCTAACCCTAACGCTAACCCTAACCCGAACCCGAACCCTAACCCTAACCCTAACCGAAACCCTAACCCTAACCCTAACCCTAACCCTAACCCGAACCCGAACCCTAACCCCTTACCCGAATCCTAACCCTAACCCAAACCCTATCCCGAACCCTAACCCTAACCTTAACCCCGAACCCGAAACCTTACCCTAACCCTAACCCTAACCAGAACCCTAACCCGAACCCGAACCCTAACCCTAACCCGAACCCTAACCCTAACCTAAACCGAACCCTAACCCTAACACGAACCCTAACCCTAACCCTAACCCTAACCCGAACCCTAACCCTAACCCTAACCCGACACCTATCCCGAACCCTAACGCGAACACTAACCCTAACCTAACCCTAACCCTAACACTAACCCTAACCCTTACCCGAACCCTAACCCGAATCCGAACCCTAACCCTAACCCGAACCCTAACCCTAACCCGAACACTAAACCTAACCCAAACCCTAACCCTAACCCGAACCCTAACACTACCCCGAAACTTAACCCTAACCTGAACCCGAACACTAACACTAACCCTAACCGGAACACTAACCCTAACCCGAATCCTAACCCTAACCCAAACCCTAACCCTAACCCGAACCCTAACCCGAACCCGAACCCGAACTCTAACCCTAATCCGAACCCTAACCCTAACCCGAAACCGAACCCTAACCCTAACCCGAACCCGAACCCTAACCCGAACCAGGCCCTAACTCTAATCCGAACCCTAACCCTAACCCTAACCCTAACCCGAACCCTAACTCTAACCCTTACCCGACCGCTAACCCGAAACCTAACGCGAACCCTAACCCTAACCCGAACCCTAACTCTAACCTTAACCCTAACACTAACCTGAACCCTGACCCTAACCCTAACCCTAACACTAACCCTAAACCGAACCCTAACACTAACCCTAACCCTAACCCGAACCCTAACCCTAACCCTAACCCTAACCCGAACCATAACCCGAACCCTAACCGTAACCCTAACCCGAAACCTAACCCTAACCCTAACCCTAACCCGAAACCTAACCCTAACCATAACACTAACCCTAACCCTAACCCGAACCCTAACCATAACCCTAACCCGAACCCTAACCCTAAACGTAACCCTAACCCTAACCCGAACCCAAACCCTAACCCTAACCCCTAACCCTAACCATAACCCTAACCCGAACCCTAACCCTAACCCTAACCCTAACCCGAACCCGAACCCTAACCCGAACCCTACCCCTAACCCTAATCCGAACCCTAACCCTAACCTTAACCCTAACCCTAAACCTATACCGAACCCGAACCCTAACCCTAACCCTAACCCTAATCCTAACCCTAACCCTAACACTAACCCAAACCCTAACCCCTAAACCTAACCCTAAACCTAACCCTAACCCGAACCCTAACACTAACACTACCTCCTAAACGTAACCCTAACCCTAACCCGAACCCTAACCCAAACCCGAACCCTAACCCTAACCCGAACCCTAACCCGAACCCTGACCCTAACCCGAAACCGAACCTTACCCCTAACTGGAACCCTAACCCTAACCCGAACCCTAACCCTAACACTAACACTAAACCGAACCCTAAACCTAACCTGAACCCTAACCCTAACCCTAACCCTAACCCGAACCCTAACTCTAACACATACCCGACCGCTAACCCGAACCCTAACGCGAACCCTAACCCTAAACCTAACCCTAACCCTAACCTTAACCCTAACCCTAACCCGAACCCTGACCCTAACCCTAACCCTAACCCTAACCCTAAACCGAACCTTAAGCCTAACCCTAACCCTAACCCGAACCCTAACCCTAACCCTTACCCTAACCCGAACCCTAACCCGAACCCTAACCCTAACCCTAACCCGAAACCTAACCCCAACCCTAACCCTAACCTGAAACCTAACCCTAACCATAACAATAACCCTAACCCTAACCCGAACCCTAACCATAACCCTAACCCGAAACCTAACCCTAACCGTAACCCTAACCCTAACCCTAACCCGAACCCAAAACCTAACCCTAACCCCTAACCCTAACCCTAACCCTAACCCGAACCCTAACCCTAACCCTAACCCTAACCCGAACCCGAACCCAAACCCTAACCCTAACCCCTAACCCTAACCCTAACCCTAACCCGAACCCTAACCCTAACCCTAACCCTTCCCGAACCTTAACCTTAACCCTAACCCTAACCCTAAACCTAACCCGAACCCTAACCCTAACCCTAACACGAACCCTAAACCTAACCCTAACACTAACCCTAACAAGAACCCTAATCTGAACCCTAACCCTAACCCTAACACGAACCCTAACCCTAACCCTAACCCGAACCCGAACCCTAAACCAAAACCTAACCCGAACCCTAACCCGAACCCTAACCCTAAACCTAACCCTAACCCGAACCCTAACCGTAACCATAACCCTAACCCTAACCCTAACCCGAACACTAACCCTAACCCTAAACCGAACCCTAACCCTAACCGTAACCCTAACCCTAACCCGAACCCTAACCCTAACCCTAACCAGAACCCTAACCCTAACCCTAACCCGAACCCTAACCCTAACCCGAACCCTAACTCTAACCCTAACCCTAAGCCTAACACGAAACCTAACCCGAACTCTAACCATAACCCTAACCTGAACCCTAACCCTAACCCTAAACCTAACCCTAACCCGAACCCTAACCCTAACCCTAACCGGAACCCTAACCCTAACCCTAACCCGAACCCGAACCCTAACACCTTACCCGAATCCTAATCCTAACCCGAACCCTAACCCGAACCCTAACCCTAACCCTAACACCGAACCCGAAACCTAACCCGAACCCGATCCCTAACCCTAACCCGAACCCGAACCTTAACCCTAACCCTAGCCCGAACCCTAACCCTAACCCTAACCCGATCCTGAAACCTAAACCTAACCCTAACCCGACACCTATCCCGAACCCTAACGCCGACCCTAACCCTAAGCCTAACCCTAAAACTAACCCTAACACTACCCCTAACCCGAACCCTAACCCGAACACGAACCCTAACCCTAACCCTAACCCTAACCCGAACCCTAACCTTAACCCGAACCCTAACACTAACCCGAACCCTAACCCTAACCCGAACCCGAACCCTAACACTAACCCTAACCGGAACCCTAACCCTAACCCGAACCCTAACCCTAACCCAAACCCTAACCCTAACCCGAACCCTAAACCTAACCCTAACCCGAACTCTAACCCTAACCCAAAACCTAACCCTAACCCTAACCCGAACCCGAAACCTAAGCCTAACCCTAACCCGAACCCGAACCCTAAACCTAACCCGAACCCTAACACTAACCCGAACCCTAACCCTAACCCGAACCCGAACCCTAACACTAACCCTAACCAGAACGCTAACCCTAACCCTAACCCGAACCCGAACCCTAACAACCTTACCCGAATCCTAACCATAACCCGAACCGTATCCCGAACCCTAACCCTAACCCTAACCCTAACCCCGAACCCGAACCCTAACCCTAACCCTAACCCTAAGCCTAACCCGAAACCTAACCCGAACCCGAACCCTATCCCTAACCCAAAACCGAACCCTAACCCTAACCCTAACCCTCACCCGAACCCGAACCGTAACCCTAACCCTAACCCTAACCCGAATCCTACCCCTAACCCTAAACCGAACCCTAACCCTAACCCTAACCCTAACCCTAACCCGAACCTTAACCCTAACCCGAACCCTAACCCTAACCCTAACCCTAACCCTAACCCGAAGCCTAACCTGAACACTAACCCTAACCCTAACCCGAACCTAACCCTAAACCTAACCCTAACCCTAAACCGAACCCTAACCCTAACCTTAACCGGAACCCTAACCCTAACTCTAACCCGAACCCGAACCCTAAACCCTTACCCGAATCCTAACCCTAACCCGAACCCTAACCCGAACCCTAACCATAACCCTAACCCCGAACCCGAACCCTAACCCTAACCCTAACCCTAAACCTAACCCGAACCCTAACCCTAACCCGAACCCCAACCCTAACCCTAAACCGAACCCGAACCCTAACCCTAACACTAACCCGAACCCTAACCCTAACCTGAACCCTAACCCTAACCCTAACCCTAACCCTAACCCGAAACCTAACCCAAACACTAACCCTAACCCTAACCCTAAACCGAACCCTAACCTTAACCCTAAACCTAACCCGAACCCTAACCCTACCCCTAACCCTAACCCGAACCCTAACCCGAAACCTAACCCTATCCCTAACCCGAACCCTAACCCTAAACCTAACCCTAACCCGAACCCTAACCCTACCATAACCCTAACCCTAACCCTAAACCGAACCCTAACCATAACCCTAACCCGAACCCAAAACCTAACCGTAACCCTAACCCTAACCTGAACCCTAACCCTAACCCCTAACCCTAAACCTAACCCTAACCCGAACCCTAACCCTAACCCTAACCCTAACCCGAACCCGAACCTAACCCGAACCCTACCCTAACCCTAATCCGAACCCTAACCCTAACCTTAACCCTAACCCTAACCCTAACCCGAACCCGAACCCTAACCCTATCCCTAACCCTAACTCTATCCCTAACCCGAACCCTAACCCCTAACCCTAACCCTAACCCTAACCCGAACCCTAACCCTAACCCTACCTCCTAAAACTAACCCTAACCCTAACCCGAACCCTAAACCTAACCCGAAACCTAACCCTAACCGGAAACCTAACACGAAACCTAAACCTAACCCGAACCCGAACCCTACCCCTAACCCGAACCCTAACCCTAACCCCAACCCTAACCCTAACACTAACCCTAAACCGAACCCGAACCCTAACCCTAACCCGAACCCGAACCCTAACCCTGAACCCGAAACCTAACCCTAACACTAACCGTAAACCGAACTCGAACCCTAACCCTAACCCTAACCCTAACACTAACCCTAAACCTAACCCGAACCCTAACCCGAAACCGAACCCTAACCCTAACCCTAACCCTAACCCGAACCCTAACCGTAACCCTAACCCTAACCCGAACCCTGACCCTAACCCTAACCCTAACCCTAACACTAACCCGAAACCGAACCCTAACCCTAACCCTAACCGTAACCCGAACCCGAACCCTAACCCTAACCCGAACCCTAACCCTAACACTAACCCTAACACTAACCCGAACCCTAACCCTAACCCGAACCCTAACCCTAACCCGAACCCTAACTCTAACCCTAACCCTAAGCCTAACACGAAACCTAACCCGAACTCTAACCATAACCCTAACCTGAACCCTAACCCTAACCCTAAACCTAACCCTAACCCGAACCCTAACCCTAACCCTAACCGGAACCCTAACCCTAACCCTAACCCGAACCCGAACCCTAACACCTTACCCGAATCCTAATCCTAACCCGAACCCTAACCCGAACCCTAACCCTAACCCTAACACCGAACCCGAAACCTAACCCGAACCCGATCCCTAACCCTAACCCGAACCCGAACCTTAACCCTAACCCTAGCCCGAACCCTAACCCTAACCCTAACCCGATCCTGAAACCTAAACCTAACCCTAACCCGACACCTATCCCGAACCCTAACGCCGACCCTAACCCTAAGCCTAACCCTAAAACTAACCCTAACACTACCCCTAACCCGAACCCTAACCCGAACACGAACCCTAACCCTAACCCTAACCCTAACCCGAACCCTAACCTTAACCCGAACCCTAACACTAACCCGAACCCTAACCCTAACCCGAACCCGAACCCTAACACTAACCCTAACCGGAACCCTAACCCTAACCCGAACCCTAACCCTAACCCAAACCCTAACCCTAACCCGAACCCTAAACCTAACCCTAACCCGAACTCTAACCCTAACCCAAAACCTAACCCTAACCCTAACCCGAACCCGAAACCTAAGCCTAACCCTAACCCGAACCCGAACCCTAAACCTAACCCGAACCCTAACACTAACCCGAACCCTAACCCTAACCCGAACCCGAACCCTAACACTAACCCTAACCAGAACGCTAACCCTAACCCTAACCCGAACCCGAACCCTAACAACCTTACCCGAATCCTAACCATAACCCGAACCGTATCCCGAACCCTAACCCTAACCCTAACCCTAACCCCGAACCCGAACCCTAACCCTAACCCTAACCCTAAGCCTAACCCGAAACCTAACCCGAACCCGAACCCTATCCCTAACCCAAAACCGAACCCTAACCCTAACCCTAACCCTCACCCGAACCCGAACCGTAACCCTAACCCTAACCCTAACCCGAATCCTACCCCTAACCCTAAACCGAACCCTAACCCTAACCCTAACCCTAACCCTAACCCGAACCTTAACCCTAACCCGAACCCTAACCCTAACCCTAACCCTAACCCTAACCCGAAGCCTAACCTGAACACTAACCCTAACCCTAACCCGAACCTAACCCTAAACCTAACCCTAACCCTAAACCGAACCCTAACCCTAACCTTAACCGGAACCCTAACCCTAACTCTAACCCGAACCCGAACCCTAAACCCTTACCCGAATCCTAACCCTAACCCGAACCCTAACCCGAACCCTAACCATAACCCTAACCCCGAACCCGAACCCTAACCCTAACCCTAACCCTAAACCTAACCCGAACCCTAACCCTAACCCGAACCCCAACCCTAACCCTAAACCGAACCCGAACCCTAACCCTAACACTAACCCGAACCCTAACCCTAACCTGAACCCTAACCCTAACCCTAACCCTAACCCTAACCCGAAACCTAACCCAAACACTAACCCTAACCCTAACCCTAAACCGAACCCTAACCTTAACCCTAAACCTAACCCGAACCCTAACCCTACCCCTAACCCTAACCCGAACCCTAACCCGAACCCTAACCCTATCCCTAACCCGAACCCTAACCCTAAACCTAACCCTAACCCGAACCCTAACCCTACCATAACCCTAACCCTAACCCTAAACCGAACCCTAACCATAACCCTAACCCGAACCCAAAACCTAACCGTAACCCTAACCCTAACCTGAACCCTAACCCTAACCCCTAACCCTAAACCTAACCCTAACCCGAACCCTAACCCTAACCCTAACCCTAACCCGAACCCGAACCTAACCCGAACCCTACCCTAACCCTAATCCGAACCCTAACCCTAACCTTAACCCTAACCCTAACCCTAACCCGAACCCGAACCCTAACCCTATCCCTAACCCTAACTCTATCCCTAACCCGAACCCTAACCCCTAACCCTAACCCTAACCCTAACCCGAACCCTAACCCTAACCCTACCTCCTAAAACTAACCCTAAACCTAACCCGAACCCTAAACCTAACCCGAAACCTAACCCTAACCGGAAACCTAACACGAAACCTAAACCTAACCCGAACCCGAACCCTACCCCTAACCCGAACCCTAACCCTAACCCCAACCCTAACCCTAACACTAACCCTAAACCGAACCCGAACCCTAACCCTAACCCGAACCCGAACCCTAACCCTGAACCCGAAACCTAACCCTAACACTAAACGTAAACCGAACTCGAACCCTAACCCTAACCCTAACCCTAACACTAACCCTAAACCTAACCCGAACCCTAACACGAAACCGAACCCTAACCCTAACCCTAACCCTAACCCGAACCCTAACCGTAACCCTAACCCTAACCCGAACCCTGACCCTAACCCTAACCCTAACCCTAACACTAACCCGAAACCGAACCCTAACCCTAACCCTAACCGTAACCCGAACACGAACCCTAACCCTAACCCGAACCCTAACCCTAACACTAACCCTAACACTAACCCGAACCCTAACCCTAACCCGAACCCTAACCCTAACCCGAAACCTAACCCAAAATCTAACCCTAACCCGAACCCGAAACCTAAACCTAACCCGAACCCTAACCCTAACCCGAACTTTAACACTAACACTAACGGTAACCCGAACCCGAACCCTAACCCTAACCCTAACCCGAACCCTAACCCTAACCTTAACCGGAACCCTAACCCTAACCTGAACCCGAACCCTAACCCTAACCCTAACCCGAACCCTAACGCTAACCCGAACCCTAACCCTACCCCTAACCCGAACCCTAACCCTAACCCGAACCCTAACCCTAACCCGAAACCTAACCCTAACCCTAGCCCTAACCCTAACCCGAACCCTAACCCGAACCCTATCCCTAACCCTAAACCAAACCCTAACCCGAACCCTACCTCTAACCCTAACCCTAACCCAAACCCTAAACCGAACCCTAACCCGAACCCTAACCCTAAACCGAACCCTAAACCTAACCCTAACCCGAACCTGAACCCTAACCCTAACCCTAACCCTAACCATAACCCGAACCCTAACCAGAACCCTAACCCTAACCCGAACCCTAAACCGAACCCTAACCCTAACTCTAATCCGAACCCTAACCCTAACCCTAACCCTAACCCGAACCTTAACCCTAACCCGAAACCTAACCCTAACCCTAACCCTAACCCTAACCCTAACCCGAACCCTAACCCGAACCCTATCCCTAACCCTAAACCAAACCCTAACCCGAACCCTACCCCTAACCCTAACCCTAACCCAAACCCTAACCCGAACCCTAAACCTAACCCTAACCCGAACCCGAACACTAACCCTAAACCTAACACTAACCCGAACCCGAACCCGAACCCTAACCCGAACCCTAACCCGAACCCTAACCCGAACCCTAACCCTAACCCTATTCCGAAACCTACCCCGAACCCTAACCCTAACCCGAAACCGAACCCTAAACTGAACCCTAACCCGATCCATAACCCGAACCCTAACCCTAACCCTAACCCGAACACTAACCCTAACCCTAACCCGAACCCTAACCCGAAACCTAACCCTAACCCTAACCTGAACCCTAACCCTAACCCTAACCCTAACCCCAACCCGAACCCGAACCCTAAACCTAAACCTAACCCTTAACCCTAACCCTAACCCTAACCCGAACCCTCACCCTAACCCTAACCCTAACCGTAACCCGAACCCGAAACCTAAACCGAACCTTACCTCTAACCCTAATCCGAACCCTAACCCTAACCCTAAACCTAACCCGAACCCGAAACCTAAACCTAACCCTATCCCGAACCCGAACCCTAACCCTAACCCGAACCCTAACCCTAACCCGAACCCTAAAACTAACCCGAAACCTAACCCTAACCCTAACCTGACCCCGAACCCGAACCCTAACCCTAATCCTAACCCGCAGTCTAACACTAACCCGAACCCTAACCCTAACCCTAACCCGAACCCTAACCCTAACACTAACCCGAACCCTAACCCTAACCCTAACCCTTACCCGAACCCGAACCCTAAACCTAAACCTAACCCGAACCCTATCCCGAACCCTAACACTAACCCAAACCCGAACCCTAACCCTGAACCCTAACCCTAACCCTAACCCGAACGGTAACCCTAACCGTAACCCCTAACCCTAACCCTAACCCTAACCCTAACCTGAACCCTACCCCTAACCCTAATCCGAACCCTAACCCTAACCGTAACCCTAACCCTAACCCTAATCCAAACCCTAACCCTAACAAGAACCCTAACCCTAAACCTATCCCTAACCCGAACCCTAACCCGAACCCTAACCCTAACCTAAACCGGAACCCTAACCCTAACCCAAACCCGAACCCGAACCCTAACCCCTTACCCGAATCCTAACCCTAACCCGAACCCTAACCCGAACCCTAACCCTAACACTAACCCCGAACCCGAACCCTAACACTAACCCTAACCATAACCCGAAACCGAAACCGAACCCTAAACCTAACCCTAACCCGAACCCTAACCCTATCCCGAACCCGAACCCTAACCCTAAACCGAACACTAACCCTAACCCTAACCCGACCCCTAACCCGAACTCTAACGCGAACCCTAACCCTAACCCTAACCCTAACCCTAACCCTAACCTTAACCCTAACCCTAACCCGAACCCTAACACTAACCCTAACCCTAACCCTAACCTAAACCGAACCCTAACCCTAACGTTCAACCTAACCCGAACCCTAACCCTAACCTTAACCCGCACCCTAACCCGAACCCTAACCCGAACCTTAACCCAAACCCTAACCCTAAACCTAACCCTAACCCGAACCCTAACCGTAACCATAACCCTAACACTAACCCTAACCCGAACACTAACCCTAACCCTAAACCGAACCCTAACCCTAACCGTAACCCTAACCCTAACCCGAACCCTAACCCTAACCCTAACCCGAACCCTAACCCTAACCCTAACCCGAACCCTAACCCTAACCCGAACCCTAACTCTAACCCTAACACTAAGCCTAACACGAAACCTAACCCGAACTCTAACCATAACCCTAACCTGAACCCTAACCCTAACCCTAAACCTAACCCTAACCCGAACCCTAACCCTAACCCTAACCGGAACCCTAACCCTAACCCTAACCCGAACCCGAACCCTAACACCTTACCCGAATCCTAATCCTAACCCGAACCCTAACCCGAACCCTAACCCTAACCCTAACACCGAACCCGAAACCTAACCCGAACCCGATCCCTAACCCAAACCCGAACCCGAACCTTAACCCTAACCCTAGCCCGAACCCTAACCCTAACCCTAACCCGATCCTGAAACCTAAACCTAACCCTAACCCGACACCTATCCCGAACCCTAACGCCGACCCTAACCCTAAGCCTAACCCTAAAACTAACCCTAACACTACCCCTAACCCGAACCCTAACCCAAACACGAACCCTAACCCTAACCCTAACCCTAACCCGAACCCTAACCTTAACCCGAACCCTAACACTAACCCGAACCCTAACCCTAACCCGAACCCGAACCCTAACACTAACCCTAACCGGAACCCTAACCCTAACCCGAACCCTAACCCTAACCCAAACCCTAACCCTAACCCGAACCCTAAACCTAACCCTAACCCGAACTCTAACCCTAACCCAAAACCTAACCCTAACCCTAACCCGAACCCGAAACCTAAGCCTAACCCTAACCCGAACCCGAACCCTAAACCTAACCCGAACCCTAACACTAACCCGAACCCTAACCCTAACCCGAACCTGAACCCTAACACTAACCCTAACCAGAACGCTAACCCTAACCCTAACCCGAACCCGAACCCTAACAACCTTACCCGAATCCTAACCATAACCCGAACCGTATCCCGAACCCTAACCCTAACCCTAACCCTAACCCCGAACCCGAACCCTAACCCTAACCCTAACCCTAAGCCTAACCCGAAACCTAACCTGAACCCGAACCCTATCCCTAACCCAAAACCGAACCCTAACCCTAACCCTAACCCTCACCCGAACCCGAACCGTAACCCTAACCCTAACCCTAACCCGAATCCTACCCCTAACCCTAAACCGAACCCTAACCCTAACCCTAACCCTAACGGTAACCCGAACCTTAACCCTAACCCGAACCCTAACCCTAACCCTAACCCTAACCCTAACCCGAAGCCTAACCTGAACACTAACCCTAACCCTAACCCGAACCTAACCCTAAACCTAACCCTAACCCTAAACCGAACCCTAACCCTAACCTTAACCGGAACCCTAACCCTAACTCTAACCCGAACCCGAACCCTAAACCCTTACCCGAATCCTAACCCTAACCCGAACCCTAACCCGAACCCTAACCATAACCCTAACCCCGAACCCGAACCCTAACCCTAACCCTAACCCTAAACATAACCCGAACCCTAACCCTAACCCGAACCCCAAACCTAACCCTAAACCGAACCCGAACCCTAACCCTAACACTAACCCGAACCCTAACCCTAACCTGAACCCTAACCCTAACCCTAACCCTAACCCTAACCCGAAACCTAACCCAAACACTAACCCTAACCCTAACCCTAAACCGAACCCTAACCTTAACCCTAAACCTAACCCGAACCCTAACCCTACCCCTAACCCTAACCCGAACCCTAACCCGAACCCTAACCCTATCCCTAACCCGAACCCTAACCCTAAACCTAACCCTAACCCGAACCCTAACCCTAACCATAACCCTAAACCTAACCCTAAACCGAACCCTAACCATAACCCTAACCCGAACCCAAAACCTAACCGTAACCATAACCCTAACCTGAACCCTAACCCTAACCCTAACCCCTAACCCTAAACCTAACCCTAACCCGAACCCTAACCCTAACCCTAACCCTAACCCGAACCCGAACCTAACCCGAACCCTACCCTAACCCTAATCCGAACCCTAACCCTAACCTTAACCCTAACCCTAACCCTAACCCGAACCCGAACCCTAACCCTATCCCTAACCCTAACTCTATCCCTAACCCGAACCCTAACCCCTAACCCTAACCCTAACCCTAACCCGAACCCTAACCCTAACCCTACCTCCTAAAACTAACCCTAACCCTAACCCGAACCCTAAACCTAACCCGAAACCTAACCCTAAACGGAAACCTAACACGAAACCTAAACCTAACCCGAACCCGAACCCTAACCCTAACCCGAACCCTAACCGTAACCATAACCCTAACCCTAACCCTAACCCGAACACTAACCCTAACCCTAAACCGAACCCTAACCCTAACCGTAACCCTAACCCTAACCCGAACCCTAACCCTAACCCTAACCCGAACCCTAACCCTAACCCTAACCCGAACCCTAACCCTAACCCGAACCCTAACTCTAACCCTAACCCTAAGCCTAACACGAAACCTAACCCGAACTCTAACCATAACCCTAACCTGAACCCTAACCCTAACCCTAAACCTAACCCTAACCCGAACCCTAACCCTAACCCTAACCGGAACCCTAACCCTAACCCTAACCCGAACCCGAACCCTAACACCTTACCCGAATCCTAATCCTAACCCGAACCCTAACCCGAACCCTAACCCTAACCCTAACACCGAACCCGAAACCTAACCCGAACCCGATCCCTAACCCTAACCCGAACCCGAACCTTAACCCTAACCCTAGCCCGAACCCTAACCCTAACCCTAACCCGATCCTGAAACCTAAACCTAACCCTAACCCGACACCTATCCCGAACCCTAACGCCGACCCTAACCCTAAGCCTAACCCTAAAACTAACCCTAACACTACCCCTAACCCGAACCCTAACCCGAACACGAACCCTAACCCTAACCCTAACCCTAACCCGAACCCTAACCTTAACCCGAACCCTAACACTAACCCGAACCCTAACCCTAACCCGAACCCGAACCCTAACACTAACCCTAACCGGAACCCTAACCCTAACCCGAACCCTAACCCTAACCCAAACCCTAACCCTAACCCGAACCCTAAACCTAACCCTAACCCGAACTCTAACCCTAACCCAAAACCTAACCCTAACCCTAACCCGAACCCGAAACCTAAGCCTAACCCTAACCCGAACCCGAACCCTAAACCTAACCCGAACCCTAACACTAACCCGAACCCTAACCCTAACCCGAACCCGAACCCTAACACTAACCCTAACCAGAACGCTAACCCTAACCCTAACCCGAACCCGAACCCTAACAACCTTACCCGAATCCTAACCATAACCCGAACCGTATCCCGAACCCTAACCCTAACCCTAACCCTAACCCCGAACCCGAACCCTAACCCTAACCCTAACCCTAAGCCTAACCCGAAACCTAACCCGAACCCGAACCCTATCCCTAACCCAAAACCGAACCCTAACCCTAACCCTAACCCTCACCCGAACCCGAACCGTAACCCTAACCCTAACCCTAACCCGAATCCTACCCCTAACCCTAAACCGAACCCTAACCCTAACCCTAACCCTAACCCTAACCCGAACCTTAACCCTAACCCGAACCCTAACCCTAACCCTAACCCTAACCCTAACCCGAAGCCTAACCTGAACACTAACCCTAACCCTAACCCGAACCTAACCCTAAACCTAACCCTAACCCTAAACCGAACCCTAACCCTAACCTTAACCGGAACCCTAACCCTAACTCTAACCCGAACCCGAACCCTAAACCCTTACCCGAATCCTAACCCTAACCCGAACCCTAACCCGAACCCTAACCATAACCCTAACCCCGAACCCGAACCCTAACCCTAACCCTAACCCTAAACCTAACCCGAACCCTAACCCTAACCCGAACCCCAACCCTAACCCTAAACCGAACCCGAACCCTAACCCTAACACTAACCCGAACCCTAACCCTAACCTGAACCCTAACCCTAACCCTAACCCTAACCCTAACCCGAAACCTAACCCAAACACTAACCCTAACCCTAACCCTAAACCGAACCCTAACCTTAACCCTAAACCTAACCCGAACCCTAACCCTACCCCTAACCCTAACCCGAACCCTAACCCGAACCCTAACCCTATCCCTAACCCGAACCCTAACCCTAAACCTAACCCTAACCCGAACCCTAACCCTAACCATAACCCTAAACCTAACCCTAAACTGAACCCTAACCATAAACCTAACCCGAACCCAAAACCTAACCGTAACCCTAACCCTAACCTGAACCCTAACCCTAACCCCTAACCCTAAACCTAACCCTAACCCGAACCCTAACCCTAACCCTAACCCTAACCCGAACCCGAACCTAACCCGAACCCTACCCTAACCCTAATCCGAACCCTAACCCTAACCTTAACCCTAACCCTAACCCTAACCCGAACCCGAACCCTAACCCTATCCCTAACCCTAACTCTATCCCTAACCCGAACCCTAACCCCTAACCCTAACCCTAACCCTAACCCGAACCCTAACCCTAACCCTACCTCCTAAAACTAACCCTAACCCTAACCCGAACCCTAAACCTAACCCGAAACCTAACCCTAACCGAAAACCTAACACGAAACCTAAACCTAAACCGAACCCGAACCCTACCCCTAACCCGAACCCTAACCCTAACCCCAACCCTAACCCTAACACTAACCCTAAACCGAACCCGAACCCTAACCCTAACCCGAACCCGAACCCTAACCCTGAACCCGAAACCTAACCCTAACACTAACCGTAAACCGAACTCGAACCCTAACCCTAACCCTAACCCTAACACTAACCCTAAACCTAACCCGAACCCTAACCCGAAACTGAACCCTAACCCTAACCCTAACCCTAACCCGAACCCTAACCGTAACCCTAACCCTAACCCGAACCCTGACCCTAACCCTAACCCTAACCCTAACACTAACCCGAAACCGAACCCTAAACCTAACCCTAACCGTAACCCGAACCCGAACCCTAACCCTAACCCGAACCCTAACCCTAACACTAACCCTAACACTAACCCGAACCCTAACCCTAACCCGAACCCTAACCCTAACCCGAAACCTAACCCAAAATCTAACCCTAACCCGAACCCGAAACCTAAACCTAACCCGAACCCTAACCCTAACCCGAACTTTAACACTAACACTAACGGTAACCCGAACCCGAACCCTAACCCTAACCCTAACCCGAACCCTAACCCTAACCTTAACCGGAACCCTAACCCTAACCTGAACCCGAACCCTAACCCTAACCCTAACCCGAACCCTAACGCTAACCCGAACCCTACCCCTACCCCTAACCCGAACCCTAACCCTAACCCGAACCCTAACCCTAACCCGAAACCTAACCCTAACCCTAGCCCTAACCCTAACCCGAACCCTAACCCGAACCCTATCCCTAACCCTAAACCAAACCCTAACCCGAACCCTACCCCTAACCCTAACCCTAACCCAAACCCTAACCCGAACCCTAACCCGAACCCTAACCCTAAACCGAACCCTAACCCTAACCCTAACCCGAACCTGAACCCTAACCCTAAACCTAACCCTAACCATAACCCGAACCCTAACCAGAACCCTAACCCTAACCCGAACCCTAAACCGAACCGTACCCCTAACTCTAATCCGAACCCTAACCCTAACCCTAACCCTAACCCGAACCTTAACCCTAACCCGAAACCTAACCCTAACCCTAACCCTAACCCTAACCCTAACCCGAACCCTAACCCGAACCCTATCCCTAACCCTAAACCAAACCCTAACCCGAACCCTACCCCTAACCCTAACCCTAACCCAAACCCTAACCCGAACCCTATTCCTAACCCTAACCCGAACCCGAACACTAACCCTAAACCTAACACTAACCCGAACCCGAACCCGAACCCTAACCCGAACCCTAACCCGAACCCTAACCCGAACCCTAACCCTAACCCTATTCCGAAACCTACCCCGAACCCTAACCCTAACTCGAAACCGAACCCTAAACTGAACCCTAACCCGATCCATAACCCGAACCCTAACCCTAACCCTAACCCGAACACTAACCCTAACCCTAACCCGAACCCTAACCCGAACCCTAACCCTAACCCTAACCTGAACCCTAACCCTAACCCTAACCCTAACCCTAACCCGAATCCGAACCCTAAACCTAAACCTAACCCTTAACCCTAACCCTAACCCTAACCCGAACCCTCACCCTAACCCTAACCCTAACCGTATCCCGAACCCGAAACCTAAACCGAACCTTACCTCTAACCCTAATCCGAACCCTAACCCTAACCCTAAACCTAACCCAAACCCGAACCCTAAACCTAACCCTATCCCGAACCCGAACCCTAACCCTAACCCGAACCCTAACCCTAACCCGAACCCTAAAACTAACCCGAAACCTAACCCTAACCCTAACCCGACCCCGACCCCGAACCCTAACCCTAATCCTAACCCGCAGTCTAACACTAACCCGAACCCTAACCCTAACCCTAACCCGAACCCTAATCCTAACCCTAACCCGAACCCAAAATCTAACCCGAACCCTAACCCTAACCTGAACCCGAACCCGAAACCTGACCCTAACCCGAACCCTAACCCTAACCCTAACCCGAACCCTAACCCCAACCCGAACCCTAAACCGAACCCGAACCCTAACCCTAACCCGAACCCTAACCCTAACCCTAACCCGAACCCTAACCCTAAACCGAACCCTAACCCAAACCCTTACCTGAACCCTAAACCTAACCCTAACCCGAACCCTAAACATAACCCGAACCCTAACCCGAACCCTAACCCTAACTAGAACCCTAACCCTAAACCTAACCCGAACCCTAACCCTAACCCGAACCCGAAACCTAACACATACCCTAACCCTAACCTTAACCCTAACCCTAACCCGAACCCTAATCCTAACCCTAACCCTAACCCTAACCCTAACCCGAAACTGAACCCTAACCCTAACCCTAACCGTAAACCGAACCCGAAACCTAACTCTAACCCGAACCCTAACCCTAACACTAACCATAACCCTAACCCGAACCCTAACCCTAACCCGAACCCTAACCCTAACCCGAACCCTAACCCAAACTCTAACCCTAACCCGAACCCGAACCCTAACCCTAACCCGAACCCTAACCCTAACCCGAACCCTAACCCTAAACCGAACCCTAACCCAAACCCTTACCTGAACCCTAAACCTAACCCTAACCCGATCCCTAAACCTAACCCGAACCCTAAACCGAACCCTAACCCTAACGCGAACCCTAACCCTAAACCTGACCCGAACCCTAACCCTAACCTTAACCGGAACCCTAACCCTAACCCTACCCCGAACCCGAACTCTAACCCCTTACCCGAATCCTAACCCTAACCCGAACCCTAACCCGAACCCTAACCCTAACCCGAATCCGAACCCTAACCCTAACCCTAACCCTAACCCGAAACCTAACCCTAACCCTAACCCGAAACGTAACCCTAACCCTACCCCGAACCTTAACCCTAACCCTAACCCTAAACCTAACCCTAACCCGAACCCTAACCCTAACCCTAACCCTAACCCGAAACCTAACCCTAACCCTAACCCTAACACGAACCCTATCCTGAACCCTAACCCTAACCCTAACCCGAACCCTAACCCTAACCCTAACCCGAACCCTAACCCTAACCCTAACCCTAACCCTAACCCTAACCCTAACCCGAACCGTAACCCTAACCTAACCCTAACACTAACCCGAACGGTAACCCTAACCCTAACCCCTAACCCTAACCCTAACCCTAACCCTAACCCAACCCTAAACCTAACCCTAACCCTAACCCTAACTCGAACCCGAACCCTAACCCGAACCCTACCCCTAATCCTAATCCGAACCCTAACCCTAACCCTAACCCTAACCCTAACCCGAACCCTAACCCTAACCAGAACCCTAACCCTAACCCTAACCCGAACGCTAACACGAACCCTAACCCTAAACGGAACCCTAACCCTAACCCTAAACCGAACCCTAACCCTAACCTTAACCGGAACCCTAACCCTAACCCTAATGCGAACCCGAACTCTAACCCCTTCCCCGAATCCTAACTCTAACCAGATCCCTAACCCGAACCCTAACCCTAACCCTAACCCCGAACCCGAACCCTACCCTAACCCTAACCATAACCTAAACCCTAACCCGAACACTAACCCTAACACGAACCTGAACCCTAACCCTTACCCGAACCCGAACCCTAACCCTAACCCTAACCCGAACCCTAACCCTAACCCGAACCCTAACCCTAAACCTAACCCTAACCCGAAACCTAACGCTAACCCTAACTCTAACCGTAAACCTAAGCCTAACCCGAACCCTAACACGAACCCTAACCCTAACCCTAACCTGAACCCTAACCCTAACCCTAACCCTAACCCGAAACCGAACCCTAACCCTTACCCTAACCAAAACCCTAACCCTAACCCTAACCCTAACACGAACCCGAACCCTAACCCCTTACCCGAATCCTAACCCTAACCCGAACCCTAACCCGAACCCTAACCCTAACCATAACCCCGAACCCGAACCCTAACCCTAACCCTAACCCTAACCCGAACCCTAACCCGAACCCGAACCATAACCCTAACCCGAACCCGAACCCTAACCCTAACCCTAACCCGAACCCTAACCCTAAAACGAACCCTAAACATAACCCTAACCCAAACCCGAACCCTAACCCTAACCCGACACCTATCCCGAACCCTAACGCGAACCCTAACCCTAACCCTAAACCTAACACTAACACTAACCCTAACCCTAACCCGAACCCTAACCCGAACCCGAACCCTAACCCTAACCCGAACCCTAACCCTAACCCAAACCCTAACCCGAACCCTAACACTAACCCGAACCCTAACCCTAACCTGAACCCGAACCCAAACACTAACCCTAACCGGAATCCTAACCCTAACCCGAACCCTAACCCTAACCCAAACCCTAACCCTAACCCGAACCCTAACCCGAACCCTAACCCGAACCCTAACCCGAACCCTAACCCTAAACCGAACCCTAACCCTAACCCTAACCCGAACCTGAACCCTAACCCTAACCCTAACCCTAACCCTAACCCGAACCCTAACCAGAACCCTAACCCTAACCCGAACCCTAAACCGAACCCTACCCCTAACTCTAATCCGAACCCTAACCCTAACCCTAACCCTAACCCTAACCCGAACCTTAACCGTACCCGAACCCTAACCTAACCCTAACCCTAACCCTAACCCGAACCCTAACCCGAACCCTATCCCTAACCCTAACCCAAACCCTAACCCGAACCCTACCCCTAACCCTAACCCTAACCCAAACCCTAACCCGAACCCTAAACCTAACCCTAACCCGAACCCGAACACTAACCCTTACCCTAACCCTAACCCGAACCCGAACCCGAACCCTAACCCGAACCCTAACCCGAACCCTAACCCGAACCCAAACCCTAACCCTATTCCGAAACCTACCCCGAACACTAACCCTAACCCGAAACCGAACACTAACCCTAACCTTAACCCTAACCCGAACCCTAACCCTAACCCTAACCCTAACCCCAACCCTTACCCGAACCCTAACCCGAACCCTAACCCGAACCATAACCCTAAACCAAACCCTAACCTGAACCCTAACCCGATCCATAACCCGAACCCTAACCCTAACCCTAACCCGAACACTAACCCTAACCCTAACACGAACCCTAACCCGAACCCTAACCCTAACCCTAACCCGAACCCTAACCCTAACCCTAACCCTAACCCTAACCCGAACCCGAACCCTAAACCTAACCCTAACCCTTAACCCTAACCCTAACCCTAACCCGAACCCTCACCCTAACCCTAACCCTAACCGTAACCCGAACCCGAAACCTAACCCGAACCTTACACCTAACCCTAATCCGAACTCTAACCCTAACCCTAAACCTAACCCGAACCCGAACCCTAAACCTAACCCTATCCCGAACCCGAACCCTAACCCTAACACGAACCCAAACCCTAACCCGAACCCTAACACTAACCCGAAACCTAACCCTAACCCTAACCCGACCCCGAACCCGAACCCTAACCCTAATCCTAACCCGCAGTCTAACACTAACCCGAACCTTAACCCTAACCCTAACCCGAACCCTAATCCTAACCCTAACCCGAACCCTAAATCTAACCCGAACCCTAACCCTAACCTGAACCCGAACCCGAAACCTGACCCTAACCCGAACCCTAACCCTAACCCAAACCCTAAACCCAACCCGATCCCTAACCCGAACCCGAACCCTAACCCTAACCCGAACCCTAACCCTAACCCTAACCCGAACCCTAACCCTAAACCGAAACCTAACCCAAACCCTTACCTGAACCCTAAACCTAACCCTAACCCGAACCCTAAACCTAACCCGAACCCTAACCCGAACCCTAACCCTAAAGCGAACCCTAACCCTAAACCTAACCCGAACCCTAACCCTAACCCGAACCCGAACCCTAACACATACCCTAACCCTAACCTTAACCCTAACCCTAACCCGAACCCTAATCCTAACCCTAACCGGAACCCTAACCCTAAACCTAACCCGAACCCTAACCCGAAGCCTAACATGAACTCTAACCCTAACCCGAACCCTAACCCTAACACTAACCCGAACCCGAACCCTAACCCTAAACCTAACCCGACCCCTAACCCGAACCCTAACACATACACTAAACCTAACCCTAACCCTAACCCGAACCCGAACCCTAACCCGAACCCTACCCCTAACCCTAATCCGAACCCTAACCCTAACCCTAACCCTATCCAGAACCCTAACCCTAACCCTAACCCTAACCCGAACCCGAACCCTAACCCTAACCCTAACCCTAACCCGAAATCTAAACCTAACCCGAACCCTAACACTAACCCGAACCCTAACCCTAACCCGAACCCGAACCCTAACCCTAACCTTAACCGGAACCGTAACCATAACCCGAACCCTAACCCTAACCGAAACCCTAACCCTAACCCGAACCCTAACCCGAACCCTAACCCGAACCCTAAACCTAACCCGAACCCTAACCCTAACCCTAACCCGAACACGAACCCTAACCCGAACCCTAACACTAAACCTAACCCTAACACGAACCCTAACCGTAACCCTAACCCTCACCCGAACCTTAACCCTAACCCTACCCCGAACCCTAACCCTAACCCTAACCCTAACCCTAACCCTAAACCGAACCCGAAACCTAACCCGAACACTAAACCTAACCCTAACCCGAACCCTAACCCTAACACTAACCCTAACCCTAAACCGAACCCTTCCACTAACCTTAACCGGAACCCTAACCCTAACCCTAACCCGAACCCGAACCCTAACCCCTTACCCGAATCCTAACCCTAACCCGAAACCTAACCCGAACCCTAACCAAAACCCTAACCCCGAACCCTAACCGTAAACCTAACCCTAACCCGAACCCTAACCCGAACCCTAACCCTAACCCGAACCCGAACCCTAACCCTAACCCGAACCCGAACCCTAAACCTAACACTAAACCGAACCCTAACCCTAACCCGAACCCTAACCCTAACACTAACACTAAACCGAACCCTAAACCTAACCTGAACCCTAACCCTAACCCTAACCCTAACCCTAACCCGAACCCTAACTCTAACCCTTACCGACCGCTAACCCGAACCCGAACGCGAACCCTAACCCTAAACCTAACCCTAACCCTAACCTTAACCCTAACCCTAACCCGAACCCTGACCCTAACCCTAACCCTAACCCTAACCCTAAACCGAACCTTAACCCTAACCCTAACCTAACCCGAACCCTAAACCTAACCCTTACCCTAACCCGAACCCTAACCCGAACCCTAACCCTAACCCTAACCCGAAACCTAACCCTAACCCTAACCCTAACCCGAAACCTAACCCTAACCATAACAATAACCCTAACCCTAACACGAACCCTAACCATAACCCTAACCCGAACCCTAACCCTAACCGTAACCCTAACCCTAACCCTAACCCGAACCCAAACCCTAACCCTAACCCCTAACCCTAACCCTAACCCTAACCCGAACCCTAACCCTAACCCTAACCCGAATCCGAACCCTAACCCGAACCCTACCCCTAACCCTAATCCGAACCCTAACCCTAATTTAACCCTAACCCTAAACCTATACCGAACCCGAACCCTAACCCTAACCCTAACCCTAACCCTAACACTAACCCGAACCCTAACCCCTAACCCTAACCCTAAACCTAACCCTAACACGAACCCTAACACTAACACTACCTCCTAAACCTAACCCTAACCCTAACCCGAACCCTAACCCTAACCCGAACCCTAACCCTAACCCGAACACTAACCCGAACCCTGACCCTAACCCGAACCCGAACCCTACCCCTAACCCGAACCCTAACCCTAACCCGAACCCTAACCCTAACACTAACCCTAACCCGAACCCGAACCCTAACCCTAACCCGAACCCGAACCCTAACCCGAACCCAACCCTAACCCTAACACTAACCCTAAACCGAACCCGAACCCTAACCCTAACCCTAACCCTAACACTAATCCTAACCCTAACCCGAAACCTAACCCGAACCCGACCCCTAACCCTAATCCTAACCCTAACCCTAACCCGAACCCTAACCCTAACCCGAACCCTAACACTAACCCGAACCCTAACCCTAACCCGAACCCGAACGCTAACCCTAACCCTAACCGGAACCCTAACCCTAACCCGAACCCTAACCCTAAACCAAAACCTAACCCTAACCCGAACCCTAACCCGAACCCTAACCCGAACCCTAACCCTAACCCGAACCCTACCCTAACCCTAACCCGAACCCGAACCCTAACCCCTTACCCGAATCCTAACCCTAACCCGAACCCGAAACCTAACCCTAACCCTAACCCGAACCCTAACCCTAACCCGAACCCTGACCTAACCCTAACCCTAACCCGAACCCTAACCCTAACACGACACCTAACCCGAACCCTAACGCGAACACTAACCCTAACCCTAAACCTAACCCTAACCCGAACCTTAACCCTAACCGTACCCCGAACCTTAACCCTAACCCTAACCCTAACCCTAAACCTAACCCGAACCCTAACCCTAACCCTAACCCGAACCCTAACCCTAACCCTAACCCTAACCCTAACAAGAACCCTAATCTGAACCCTAACCCTAACCCTAACCCGAACCCTAACCCTAACCCGAACCCGAACCCTAAACCTAACCCTAACCCGAACCCTAACCCGAACCCTAACCCTAACCCAAACCCGAACCCTAACCCTAAAACTTAACCCTAACCCTAACCCGAACGGTAACCCTAACCGTAACCCCTAACCCTAACCCTAACCCTAACCCTAACCTGAACCCTACCCCTAACTCTAATCCGAACCCTAACCCTAACCCTAACCCTAACCCTAACCCTAACCCTAACCCAAACCCTAACCCTAACAAGAACCCTAACCCTAAACCTATCCCTAACCCGAACCCTAACCCGAACCCTAACCCTAACCTAAACCGGAACCCTAACCCTAACCCTAACCCGAACCCGAACCCTAACCCCTTACCCGAATCCTAACCCTAACCCGAACCCTAACCCGAACCCTAACCCTGACACTAACCCCGAACCCGAACCCTAACACTAACCCTAACCATAACCCGAAACCGAAACCGAACCCTAAACCTAACCCTAACCCGAACCCTAACCCTATCCCGAACCCTAACCCTAACCCTAAACCGAACACTAACCCTAACGATAACCCGACCCCTAACCCGAACCCTAACGCGAACCCTAACCCTAACCCTAACCCTAACCCTAACCCTAACCTTAACCCTAACCCTAACCCGAACCCTAACACTAACCCTAACCCTAACCCTAACCCTAAACCGAACCCTAACCCTAACGTTCACCCTAACCCGAACCCTAACCCTAACCCTAACCCGCACCCTAACCCGAACCCTAACCCGAACCCTAACCCAAACCCTAACCCTAAACCTAACCCTAACCCGAACCCTAACCGAAACCATAACCCTAAACCTAACCCTAACCCGAACACTAACCCTAACCCTAAACCGAACCCTAACCCTAACCGTAACCCTAAACCTAACCCGATCCCTAACCCTAACCCTAACCGGGACCCTAACCCTAACCCTAACCCGAACCCGAACCCTAACCCCTTACCCGAATCCTAATCCTAACCCGAACCCTAACCCGAACCCTAACCCTAACCCTAACCCCGAACCCGAAACCTAACCCGAACCCGAACCCTAACCCTAACCCGAACCCGAACCTTAACCCTAACCCTAGCCCGAACCCTAACCCTAACCCTAACCCGAACCCGAAACCTAAACCTAACCCTAACCCGACACCTATCCCGAACCCTAACGCCGACCCTAACCCTAAGCCTAACCCTAACCCTAACCCTAACCCTACCCCTAACTCGAACCCTAACCCGAACACGAACCCTAACCCTAACCCTAACCCGAACCCTAACCCTAACCCGAACCCTAACACTAACCCGAACCCTAACCCTAACCCGAACCCGAACCCTAACACTAACCCTAACTGGAACCCTAACCCTAACCCGAACCCTAACCCTAACCCAAACCCTAACCCTAACCCGAACCCTAAACCTAACCCTAACCCGAACTCTAACCCTAACCCAAAACCTCACCCTAACCCTAACCCGAACCCGAAACCTAAGCCTAACCCTAACCCGAACCCGAACCTTAACCCTAACCCGAACCCTAACACTAACCCGAACCCTAACCCTAACCCGAACCCGAACCCTAACACTAACCCTAACCAGAACGCTAACCCTAACCCTAACCCGAACCCGAACCCTAACAACCTTACCCGAATCCTAACCATAACCCGAACCTTATCCCGAACCCTAACCCTAACCCTAACCCTAACCCCGAACCCGAACCCTAACCCTAACCCTAACCCTAAGCCTAACCCGAAACCTAACCCGAACCCGAACCCTATACCTAACCCGAAACCGAACCCTAACCCTAACCCTAACCCTCACCCGAACCCGAACCGTAACCCTAACCCTAACCCTAAGCCGAATCCTACCCCTAACCCTAAACCGAACCCTAACCCTAACACTAACCCTAACCCTAACCCTAACCCGAACCTTAACCCTAACCCGAACCCTAACCCTAACCCTAAACCTATCCCTAACCCGAACCCTAACCCGAACCCTAACCCTAACATAAACCGGAACCCTAACCCTAACCCTAACCCTAACCCGAACCCGAACCCTAACCCCTTACCCGAATCCTAACCCTAACCCGAACCCTAACCCGAACCCTAACCCTAACACTAACCCCTAACCCGAACCCTAACACTAACCCTAACCATAACCCGAAACCGAAACCGAACCCTAAACCTAACCCTAACCCGAACCCTAACCCTATCCCGAACCCTAACCCTAACACTAAACCGAACACTAACCCTAACCCTATCCCGACCCCTAACCCGAACCCTAACGCGAACCCTAACCCTAACCCTAACCCTAACCCTAACCCTAACCCTAACCTTAACCCTAACCCTAACCCGAACCCTAACACTAACCCTAACCCTAACCCTAACCCTAAACCGAACCCTAACCCTAACGTTCACGCTAACCCGAACCCTAACCCTAACCCTAACCCGCACCCTAAACCGAACCCTAACCCGAACCCTAACCCAAACCCTAACCCTAAACCTAACCCTAACCCGAACCCTAACCGTAACCATAACCCTAAACCTAACCCTAACCCGAACACTAACCCTAACCCTAAACCGAACCCTAACCCTAACCGTAACCCTAACCCTAACCCGAACCCTAACCCTAACCCTAACCCGAACCCTAACCCTAACCCTAACCCGAACCCTAACCCTAACCCGAACCCTAACTCTAACCCTAACCCTAAGCCTAACACGAAACCTAACCCGAACTCTAACCCTAACCCTAACCTGAACCCTAACCCTAACCCTAACACTAACCCTAACCCGAACCCTAACCCTAACCCTAACCGGAACCCTAACCCTAACCCTAACCCGAACCCGAACCCTAACCCCTTACCCGAATCCTAATCCTAACCCGAACCCTAACCCGAACCCTAACCCTAACCCTAACCCCGAACCCGAAACCTAACCCGAACCCGAACCCTAACCCTAACCCGAACCCGAAACTTAACCCTAACCCTAGCCCGAACCCTAACCCTAACCCTAACCCGAACCCGAAACCTAAACCTAACCCTAACCCGACACCTATCCCGAACCCTAACGCCGACCCTAACCCTAAGCCTAACCCTAACCCTAACCCTAACCCTACCCCTAACTCGAACCCTAACCCGAACACGAACCCTAACCCTAACCCTAAACCTAACCCGAACCCTAACCCTAACCCGAACCCTAACACTAACCCGAACCCTAACCCTAACCCGAACCCGAACCCTAACACTAACCCTAACCGGAACCCTAACCCTAACCCGAACCCTAACCCTAACCCAAACCCTAACCCTAACCCGAACCCTAAACCTAACCCTAACCCGAACTCTAACCCTAACCCAAAACCTAACCCTAACCCTAACCCGAACCCGAAACCTAAGCCTAACCCTAACCCGAACCCGAACCTTAACCCTAACCCGAACCCTAACACTAACCCGAACCCTAACCCTAACCCGAACCCGAAACCTAACACTAACCCTAACCAGAACGCTAACCCTAACACTAACCCGAACCCGAACCCTAACAACCTTACCCGAATCCTAACCATAACCCGAACCGTATCCCGAACCCTAACCCTAACCCTAACCCTAACCCCGAACCCGAACCCTAACCCTAACCCTAACCCTAAGCCTAACCCGAAACCTAACCCGAACCCGAACCCTATCCCTAACCCGAAACCGAACCCTAACCCTAACCCTAACCCTCACCCGAACCCGAACCGTAACCCTAACCCTAACCCTAACCCGAATCCTACCCCTAACCCTAAACCGAACCCTAACCCTAACCCTAACCATAACCCTAACCCTAAACCGAACCTTAACCCTAACCCGAACCCTAACCCTAACCCTAACCCTAACCCTAACCCGAAGCCTAACCTGAACACTAACCCTAACCCTAACCCGAACGTAACCCTAAACCGAACCCTAACCCTAAACCGAACCCTAACCCTAACCTTAACCGGAACCCTAACCCTAACTCTAACCCGAACCCGAACCCTAAACCCTTACCCGAATCCTAACCCTAACCCGAACCCTAACCCGAACCCTAACCATAACCCTAACCCCGAACCCGAACCCTAACCCTAACCCTAACCCTAAACCTAACACGAACCCTAACCCTGACACGAACGCGAACCCTAACCCTAAACCGAACCCGAACCCTAACCCTAACACTAACCCGAACCCTAACCCTAACATGAACCCTAACCCTAACCCTAACCCGAACCCTAACCCTACCCCTAACCCTAACCCGAACCCTAACCCGAACCCTAACCCTATCCCTAACCCGAACCCTAACCCTAAATCTAACCCTAACCCGAACCCTAACCCTAACCATAACTCTAACCCTAACACTAAACCGAACCCTAACCATAACCCTAACCCGAACCCAAACCCTAACCGTAACCCTAACCCTAACCCGAACCCTAACCCTAACCCTAACCCCTAACCCGAACCCTAACCCTAACCCTACCTCCTAAAACTAACCCTAACCCTAACCCGAACCCTAAACCTAACCCGAACCCTAACCCTAACCGGAAACCTAACCCGAACCCTAACCCTAACCCGAACCCAACCCTACCCCTAACCCGAACCCTAACCCTAACCCTAACACTAACCCTAAACCGAACCCGAACACTAACCCGAACCCGAACCCTAACCCTGAACCCGAAACCTAACCCTAACACTAACCGTAAACCGAACTCGAACCCTAACCCTAACCCTAACCCTAACACTAACCCTAAACCTAACCCGAACCCTAACCCGAAACCGAACCCTAACCCTAACCCTAACCCTAACCCGAACCCTAACCGTAACCCTAACCTTAACCCGAACCCTGACACTAACCCTAACACTAACCCTAACACTAACCCGAACCCTAAACCTAACCTTAACCCGAACCCTAAACCTAACCCTATCCCGAACCCTAACGCTAACCCGAACCCTAACCCTACCCCTAACCCGAACCCTAACCCTAACCCGAACCCTAACCCTAACACTAACCCTAAACCGAACCCGAAATCTAACCCTAACTCGAAACCGAACCCTAAAACGTACCCGAACCCTAACCCTAACACTAACCGTAAACCGAACCCGAACCCTAACCCTAACCCTAACCCTAACACTAACCCTAAACCTAACCCGAACCCTAACCCGAAACCGAACCCTAACCCTAACCCTAACCCTAACCCTAACCCTAACCCGAACCCTAACCCTAACCCGAAACCTAACACTAACCCGATCCCTAACCCTAACCCGATCCCGAACCCTAACCCTAACCCTAACCGGAACCCTAACCCTAACCCGAACCCTAACCCTAACTCAAACCGTAACCCTAACACGAAACCTAACCCTTAACCTAACCCGAACCCTAAACCTAACCCGAACCCTAACCCTAACCCTAACCCGAACCCAAACCCTAACCCGAACCCGAACCCTTACCCGAACCCTAACCGTAACCCGAACCCTAACCCGAACCCTAACCCTAACCCTAACCCGAACCCTAACCCTAACCCTAACCCGAACCGTAACCGTAACCCTAACCCTAACCCGAACCCTGAACCTAACCCTAACCCTAACCCTAACACTAACCCGAAACCGAACTCTAACCCTAACCCTAACCGTAACCCGAACCTGAACCCTAACCCTAACCCGAACCCTAACCCTAACACTAACCCTAACACTAACCCGAACCCTAACCCTAACACGAACCCTAACCCTAACCCGAAACTTAACCCAAACTCTAACCCTAACCCGAACCCGAAACCTAAACCTAACCCGAACCCTAACCCTAACCCGAACCCTAACCGTAACCCTAACCTTAACCCGAACCCTGACACTAACCCTAACACTAACCCTAACCCTAACCCTAACCCTAACCCGAACCCGAAACCGAACACTAACCCTAACCCTAACCCTAACCCGAACCCTAACCGTAACCCTAACCTTAACCCGAACCCTGACACTAACCCTAACACTAACCCTAACCCTAACCCTAACCCTAACCCTAACCCTAACCCTAACCCTAATCCTAACCCGAACCCTAACCCTAACCTTAACCGGAACCCTAACCCTAACCTGAACCCGAACCCTAAACCTAACACTAACCCGAACCCTAACGCTAACCCGAACCCTAACCCTAACCCTAACCCGAACCCTAACCCTAACCCTAACCCTAATCCTAACCCTAAACCTAACCCGAACCCTAAACCTAACCCTAACCCGAACCCTAACGCTAACCCTAACCGTAACCCTAACCCGAAAGGTAACCCTAACCCTAACCCCTAACCCTAACCCTAACCCTAACCCTAACACGAACCCTAACCCTAACCCTAACCCTAACCCTAACCCTAACCCTAACCCGTACCCGAACCCTAACCCGAACCCTACCCCTAACCCTAATCAGAACCCTATCCCTAACCGTAATCCTAACCCTAACCCTAACCCGAACCCTAACCCTAACCGAAACCCTAACCCTAACCCTAACCCTAACCCTAACCCGAACCCGAAACCGAACCCTAACCCTAACCGAAACCCTAACCCTAACCCTAACCCTAACCCGAACCCTAACCCGTACCCTAACCCTAACCCTAACCCGAACCCTAAGCCTAACCCTAACCCAAACCCGAACCATAACCCCTTACCCGAATCCTAACCCTAACCCGAACCCTAACCCGAACCGTAACCCTAACCCTAACGCCGAACCCGAACCCTAACCCTAACCCTAACCCTAACCCGAACCCTAACCCGAACCCTAAACCTAACCCGATCCCGAACCCTAACCCTAACCCGATCCCGAACCCGAACCCTAACCCGAACCCTAACCCAAAGCCTAACACTAACCCGAACCCTAACCCTAACCCTAACCCGAACCCTAACCCTAACCCTAACCCGACACCTAACCCGAACCCTAACGCGAACCCTAACCCTAACCCTAACCCTAATCCTAACCCTAACCTTAACCCTAAACCTAACACGAAACCTAACCCTAACCTTAACCCTAACCCTAACGCTAAACCGAACCCTAACCCTCACCCTCACCCTGCCCCGAACCCTAACCCTAATCCTAACCCTAAACCGAACCCTAAACCGAACCCTAACTCTAACCCTAACCCGAACCCTAACCCTAACCCTAACCCGAACCCGAACCCTAAACCTAACCATAACCCTAACCCTAACCATAACCCGAACCAAAACCCTAACACTAACCCGAACCCTAACCCGAACCCGAACCCGAACCCTAAACCTAACACTAACCCGAACCCTAAGCCTAACCTGAACCCTAACCCTAACCCTAACCCTAACCCGAACCCGAACCCTAACCTGAACCCTACACCTAACACTAATCCGAACCCTAACCCTAACCTTAATCCTAACCCTAACCCGAACCCGAACCCGAACCCTAACCCTAACCCTAACCCTAACCCTAACCCGAACCCTAACCCTAACCCGAACCCTAACCCCTAACCCTAACCCTAACCCTAACCCTAACCCGAAACCTAACCCTAACCCTACCTCCTAACCCTAACACTAACCCTAAACCGAACCCTAAACCTAACCCGAAACCTAACCCTAACCCGAACACTAACCCGAACCCTAACCCTAACCTGAACCCGAACCCTAACCCTAACCCGAACCCGAACCCAACCCGATCCCTAACCCTAATCCGAACCCTAACCCTAACCCAAATCCTAACCCTAACCCGACCCTAACCCGAACCCTAACCCGAACCCTAACCCTAACCCGAACCCTACCCTAACCCTAACCCGAACCCGAACCCTAACGCCTTACCCGAATCCTAACCCTAACTCGAACCCGAACCCTAACCCTAACCCTAACCCGAACCCTAAACCTAACCCGAACCCTGACCTAACCCTAACCCTAACCCGAATCCTAACACTAACCCGACACCTAACCCGAACCCTAACGCGAACCCTAACCCTAACCCTAGCCCTAAGCCTAACCCGAAACTTAACCCTAACCCTACCCCGAACCTTAACCCTAAACCTAACCCTAACCCTAAACCTAACCCGAACCCTAACCCTAACCCTAACCCGAACCCGAACCCTAACCCTAACCCTAAACATAACAAGAACCCTAATCTGAACCCTAACCCTAACCCGAACCCTAACCCGAACCCTAACCCTAACCCAAACCCGAACCCTAACCCGAACCCTACCCCTAACCCTAATCCGAACCCTAACCCTAACCCTAACCCGAACCCTAACCCTAACAAGAATCCTAACCCTAAACCTAACCCTAACCCGAACCCTAACCCCAAACCTAACCCTAACCCGAACCCTAACCCTAACCTTAAGCGGAACCCTAAACCTAACCCTAAACCGAACCCGAACCCTAACCCCTTACCCGAATCCTAACCCTAACCCGAACCCTAACCCGAACCCTAACCCTAACACTAACCCGAACCCGAACCCTAACACTAACCCTAACCATAACCCGAAACCGAAACCGAACCCTAAACCTAACCCTAACCCTAACCCTAATCTGAACCCTAACCCTAACCCTAACCCGAACCCTAACCCGAACCCTAACCCTAACCCTAACCCTAACCCTAACCCCGAACCCGAAGCCTAACCCTAACCCGAACCCTAACCCTAACCCGAACCCGAAACTTAACCCTAACCCTAGCCCAAACCCTAACCCTAACCCTAACCCGAACCCGAACCCTAAACCTAACCCTAACCCGACACCTATCCCGAACCCTAACGCGAACCCTAACCCTAAGCCTAACCCTAACCCTAACCCTAACCCTACCCCTAACCCTAACCCTAACCCGAACCCTAACCCGAACACGAACCCTAACCCTAACCCTAACCCTAACCCGAACCCTAACCCTAACCCGAACCCTAACACTAACCCGAAACCTAACCCTAACCCGAACCCTAACCCAAACCCTAACCCTAAACCTAACCCTAACCCTAACACCGAACCCGATCCCTAACCCTAACCGGAACCCTAACCCTAACCCGAACCCTAACCCTAACCCAAACCCTAACCCTAACCCGAACCCTAAACCTAACCCTAACCCGAACTCTAACCCTAACCCGAACCCTAAACCTAACCCTAACCCGAACCCGAAACCTAAGCCTAACCCTAACACGAACCCGAACCCTAACCCTAACCCGAACCCTAACACTAACCCGACCCTAACACTTACCCGAACCCGAACCCTAACACTAACCCTAACCAGAACCCTAACCCTAACCCTAACCCGAACCCGAACCCTAACAACCTTACCCGAATCCTAACCCTAACCCGAATTCTAACCCAAATCCTAACCCTAACCCTAACCCTAACCCCGAACCCGAACCCTAACCCTAACCCTAACCCTCAGCCTAACCCGAACCCTAACCCGAACCCGAACCCTAACCCTAACCCGAAACCGAACCCTAACCCTAACCCTAACCCTCACCCGAACCCGAACCCTAACCCTAACCCGAACCCTAACCCGAATCTTAACCATAACCCTAATCCGAACCCTAACCCTAACCCTAACCATAAACCTAACCCGAACCTTAACCCTAACCCGAACTCTAACCCTAACCCGAACCCTAAACCTAACCCTAACCCGAACCCGAAACCTAAGCCTAACCCTAACCCGAAACCTAACACTAACCCGATCCCTAACCCTAACCCGATCCCGAACCCTAAACCTAACCCTAACCGGAACCCTAACCCTAACCCGAACCCTAACCCTAACTCAAACCGTAACCCTAACACGAAACCTAACCCTTAACCTAACCCGAACCCTAAACCTAACCCGAACCCTAACCCTAACCCTAACCCGAACCCAAACCCTAACCCGAACCCGAACCCTTACCCGAACCCTAACCGTAACCCGAACCCTAACCCGAACCCTAACCCGAACCCTAACCCGAACCCTAACCCTAACCCTAACCCGAACCGTAACCGTAACCCTAACCCTAACCCGAACCCTGAACCTAACCCTAACCCTAACCCTAACACTAACCCGAAACCGAACTCTAACCCTAACCCTAACCGTAACCCGAACCTGAACCCTAACCCTAACCCGAACCCTAACCCTAACACTAACCCTAACACTAACCCTAACCCGAACCCTAACCCTAACCCGAAACCTAACCCAAACTCTAACCCTAACCCGAACCCGAAACCTAAACCTAACCCGAACCCTAACCCTAACCCGAAATCTAAAACTAACACTAACGCTAACCCGAACCCGAACTAAACCCTAACACTAACCCGAACCCTAACGCTAACCCGAACCCTAACCCTAACCCTAACCCTAAACCTAACCCTAACCCTAACCCTAACCCTAACCCTAACCCGAACCCTAACCCTAACCCGAAACCTAACACTAACCCGAACCCTAACGCTAACCCGAACCCGAACCCTAACCCTAACCCTAACCGGAACCCTAACCCTAACCCGAACCCTAACCCTAACCCAAACCCTAACCCTAACACGAAACCTAACCCTTAACCTAACCCGAACCCTAACACTAACCCGAACCCGAAACCTTACCCGAGCTCTAACCCTAACCCGAACCCTAACCCGAACCCTAACCCGAACCCTAACCCGAACCCTAACCCTAACCCTAACCCGAACCGTAACCGTAACCCTAACCCTAACCCTAACCCTAACCCGAACACTAACCCTAACCTTAACCGGAACCCTAACCCTAACCTGAACCCGAACCCTAGCCCTAACACTAACCCGAACCCTAACGCTAACCCGAACCCTAACCCTAACCCTAACCCGACCCCTAACCCGAACCCTAACGCGAACCCTAACCCTAACCCTAACCCTAATCCTAACCCTAACCTTAACCCTAAACCTAACACGAAACCTAACCCTAACCTTAACCCTAACCCTAACGCTAAACCGAACCCTAACCCTCGCCCTCACCCTGCCCCGAACCCTAACCCTAATCCTAACCCTAAACCGAACCCTAAACCGAACCCTAACTCTAACCCTAACCCGAACCCTAACCCTAACCCTAACCCGAACCCGAACCCTAAACCTAACCATAACCCTAACCCTAACCATAACCCGAACCAAAACCCTAACACTAACCCGAACCCTAACCCGAACCCGAACCCAACCCTAAACCTAACACTAACCCGAACCCTAAGCCTAACCTGAACCCTAACCCTAACCCTAACCCTAACCCGAACCCGAACCCTAACCTGAACCCTACACCTAACACTAATCCGAACCCTAACCCTAACCTTAATCCTAACCCTAACCCGAACCCGAACCCGAACCCTAACCCTAACCCTAACCCTAACCCTAACCCGAACCCTAACCCTAACCCGAACCCTAACCCCTAACCCTAACCCTAACCCTAACCCTAACCCTAACCCGAAACCTAACCCTAACCCTACCTCCTAACCCTAACACTAACCCTAAACCGAACCCTAAACCTAACCCGAAACCTAACCCTAACACGAACACTAACCCGAACCCTAACCCTAACCTGAACCCGAACCCTAACCCTAACCCGAACCCGAACCCAACCCGAACCCTAACCCTAACCGTAACCCGAACACTAACCCTAACCCTAACTCTAATCCGAACCCTAAACCTAACCCTAACCCTAACACTAACCCGAACCCTAACCCTAACCAGAACCCGAACGCTAACCCTAACCCTAACCGGATCCCTAACCCTAATCCGAACCCTAACCCTAACCCAAATCCTAACCCTAACCCGACCCTAACCCGAACCCTAACCCGAACCCTAACCCTAACCCGAACCCTACCCTAACCCTAACCCGAACCCGAACCCTAACCCCTTACCCGAATCCTAACCCTAACTCGAACCCGAACCCTAACCCTAACCCTAACCCGAACCCTAACCCTAACCCGAACCCTGACCTAACCCTAACCCTAACCCGAATCCTAACACTAACCCGACACCTAACCCGAACCCTAACGCGAACCCTAACCCTAACCCTAACCCTAACCCTAACCCGAAACTTAACCCTAACCCTACCACGAACCTTAACCCTAAACCTAACCCTAACCCTAAACCTAACCCGAACCCTAACCCTAACCCTAACCCGAACCCGAACCCTAACCCTAACCCTAACCATAACAAGAACCCTAATCTGAACCCTAACCCTAACCCTAACCCGAACCCTAACCCTAAACCTAACCCTAACCCGAACCCTAAACCTAACCCTAAACCGAACCCTAACCCGAACCCTAACCCTAACCCAAACCCGAACCCTAACCCTAAACCCTAACCCTAACCCTAACCCGAACGGTAACCTAACCCTAACCCCTAACCCTAACCCTAACCCTAACCCTAACCTGAACCCTAACCCTAACCCTAACGCTAACTCGAACCTGAACCCTAACCCGAAACCTACCCCTAACCCTAATCCGAACCCTAACCCTAACCCTAACCCGAACCCTAACCCTAACAAGAATACTAACCCTAAACCTAACCCTAACCCGAACCCTAACCCCAAACCTAACCCTAACCCGAACCCTAACCCTAACCTTAAGCGGAACCCTAACCCTAACCCTAAACCGAACCCGAACCCTAACCCCTTACCCGAATCCTAACCCTAACCCGAACCCTAACCCGAACCCTAACCCTAACACTAACCCGAACCCGAACCCTAACACTAACCCTAACCATAACCCGAAACCGAAACCGAACCCTAAACCTAACCCTAACCCTAACCCTAATCTGAACCCTAACCCTAACCCTAACCCGAACCCTAACCCGAACCCTAACCCTAACCCTAACCCTAACCCTAACCCCGAACCCGAACCCTAACCCTAACCCGAACCCTAACCCTAACCCGAACCCGAACCTTAACCCTAACCCTAGCCCAAACCCTAACCCTAACCCTAACCCGAACCCGAACCCTAAACCTAACCCTAACCCGACACCTATCCCGAACCCTAACGCGAACCCTACCCCTAAGCCTAACCCTAACCCTAACCCTAACCCTACCCCTAACCCTAAACCTAACCCGAACCCTAACCCGAACACGAACCCTAACCCTAACCCTAACCCTAACCCGAACCCTAACCCTAACCCGAACCCTAACACTAACCCGAACCCTAACCCTAACCCGAACCCGAACCCTAACACTAACCCTAACCGGAACCCTAACCCTAACCCGAACCCTAACCCTAACCCAAACCCTAACCCTAACCCGAACCCTAAACCTAACCCTTACCCGAACTCTAACCCTAACCCGAACCCTAACCCTAACCCGAACCCGAAACCTAAGCCTAACCCTAACACGAACCCGAACCCTAACCCTAACCCGAACCCTAACACTAACCCGACCCTAACCCTTACACGAACCCGAACCCTAACACTAACCCTAACCAGAACCCTAACCCTAACCCTAACCCGAACCCGAACCCTAACAACCTTACCCGAATCCTAACCCTAACCCGAATTCTAACCCAAACCCTAACCCTAACCCTAACCCTAACCCCGAACCCGAACCCTAACCCTAATCCTAACCCTAAGCCTAACCCGAACCCTAACCCGAACCTGAACCCTAACCCTAACCCGAAACCGAACCCTAACCCTAACCCTAACCCTCACCCGAACCCGAACCCTAACCCTAACCCGAACCCTAACCCGAATCTTACCCCTAACCCTAATCCGAACCCTAACCCTAACCCTAATCATAACCCTAACCCGAACCTTAACCCTAACCCGAACCCTAACCCTAACCCTAACCCTAACCCGAACCCTAACCTGAACACTAACCCTAACCCTAACCCGAACCCTAACCCTAAACCTAACCCTAACCCTAAACCGAACCTTAACCCTAACCTTAACCGGAACCCTAAACCTAACCCTAACCCGAACCCGAACCCTACCCCCTTATCCGAATCCTAACCCTAACCCGAACCCTAACCCGAACCCTAACCATAACCCTAACCCCGAACCCGAACACTAACCCTAACCCTAACCCTAACCCGAACCCTAACCCTAAACTGAACCCGAACCCCAACCCTAACACTAACCCGAACACTAACCCTAACCTGAACCCTAACCCTAACCCTAACCCTAACCCGAACCCTAACCCTAACCCGAACCCTAACCCTAACCCGAACCCTAACCGTAACCCTAACCCTAACCCAAACACTGACCCGAAACCTAACGCGAACCCTAACACTAAGCCTAACCCTAACCCTAACCCTAACCTTACCCCGAAACCGAACCCTAACCCTAACACTAACCCTAACACGAACCCTAACCCTAACCCTAACCCGAACCCTAACCCTAACCCGAACCCTAACACTAACCCGAACCCTAACCCTAACCCGAACCCGAACCCTAACACTAACCCTAACCGGAAACCTAACCCTAACCCGAACCCTAACCCTAACCCAAACCCTAACCCTAACCCGTACCCTAAACCTAACCCTAACCCGAAATCTAACCCTAACCCGAACCCTAACACTAACCCTAACCCGAACCCGAAACCTAAGCCTAACCCTAACCCGAACCCGAACCCTAACCCTAACCCGAACCCTAACACTAACACGAACCCTAACCCTAACCCGAACCCGAACTCTAAAACTATCCCTAACCAGAACCCTAACCCTAACCCTAACCCGAACCCGAACCCTAACAACCTTACCCGAATCCTAACCCTAACCCGAACCCTAACCCGAACCCTAACCCTAACCCTAACCCTAACCCCGAACCCGAACCCTAACCCTAACCCTAACCCTAAGCCTAACCCGAACCCTAACCCAAACCCAAACCCTAACCCTAACACGAAACCGAACCCTAACCCTAACCCTAACCCTCACCCGAACACGAACCCTAACCCTAACCCTAACCCGAATCCTACCCCTAACCCTAATCCGAACCCTAACCCTAACCCTAACCCTAACCCTAACCCGAAACTTAACCCTAACCCGAACCCTAACCCTAACCCTAACCCTAACCCTAACCCGAACCCTAACCTGAACACTAACCCTAACCCTAACCCGAACCCTAACACTAAACCTAACCCTAACCCTAAACCGAACCCTAACCCTAACCTTAACCGGAACCCTAACCCTAACCCTAACCCGAACCCAAACCCTAATCCCTTACCCGAATCCTAACCCTAACCCGAACCCTAACCCGAACCCTAACCATAACCCTAACCCTGAACCCGAACACTAACCCCTAACCCTAACCCTAACCCGAACCCTAACCCTAACCCGAACCCGAACCCTAACCCTAAACCGAACCCGAACCCCAACCCTAACACTAACCCGAACCCTAACCCTAACCTGAACCCTAACCCTAACCCTAACCCTAACCCGAACCCTAACCCTAACCCTAAACCGACCCCTAACCCGAACCCTAACGCAAACCCTAACCCTAACCCTAACCCTAACCCGAAAACTAACCCAAACACTAACCGTAACCCTAACCCTAAACCGAACCCTAACCCTAACCCTAAACCTAACCCGAACCCTAACCCTACCCCTAACCCTAACCCGAACCCTAACCCGAACCTAACCCTATCCCTAACCCGAAACCTAACCCTAAACCTAACCCTAACCCGAACCCTAACCCTAACCATAACCATAACACTAACCCTAACCCGAACCCTAACCATAACCCTAACCCGAACCCAAACCCTAACTGTAACCCTAACCCTAACCCGAACCCTAACCCTAACCCTAACCCCTAACCCTAAACCTAACCCTAACCCGAACCCTAACCCTAACCCTAACCCTAACCCGAACCCGAACCTAACCCGAACCCTACCCCTAACCCTAATCCGAACCCTAACCCTAACCTTAACACTAACCCTAACCCTAACCCGAACCCGAACCATAACCCTAAACCTAACCCTAACCCTAACCCTAACCCGAACCCTAACCCCTAACCCTAACCCTAACCCGAACCCTAACCCTAACCCTACCTCCTAAAACTAACCCTAACCCTAACCCGAACCCTAAACCTAACCCGAAACCTAACCCTAACCGGGAAACCTAACCCGAACCCTAACCCTAACCCGAACCCGAACCCTACCCCTAACCCGAACCCTAACCCTAACCCGAACCCTAACCCTAACACTAACCGTAAACCGAACCCGAACCCTAACCCTAACCCGAACACGAACCCTAATCAGAACCCGAACCCTAACCCTAACACTAACCGTAAACCGAACCCGAACCCTAACCCTAACCCTAACCCTAACACTAACCCTAAACCTAACCCGAACCCTAACCCGAAACCGAACCCTAACCCTAACCCGAACCCTAACCCTAACCCGAAACGTAACACTACCCCGAACCCTAACCCTAACACGAACCGAACCCTAAACCTAACCCTAACCGGAACCCTAACCCTAACCCGAAACCTAACCCTAACCCAAACCCTAACCCTAACACGAATCCTAACCCTTAACCTAACCCGAACCCTAACCCTAACCCGAACCCTAACCCTAACACTAACCCGAACCCGAACCCTAACCCTAACCCTAACCCTAACCCGAACCTTACCCGAAACCTAACACTAACCCGAACCCTAACCCGAACCCTAACCCGAACCCTAACCCGAAACCTAACCCTAACCCTAACCCGAACCCTAACCGTAACCCTAACCCTAACCCGAAACCTGACCCTAACCCTAACCCTAACCTAACACTAACCCGAAACCGAACCCTAACCCTAACCCCAACCGTAACCCGAACCCGAACCCTAACCCTAACCTAACCCTAACCCTAACAGTAACCCTAACACTAACCCGAACCCTATCCCTAACCCGAACCCTAACCCTAACCCGAAACCTAACCCAAACTCTAAACCTAACCCGAGCCCGAAACCTAAACCTAACCCGAACCCTAACCCTAACCCGAACTTTAACACTAACACTAACGCTAACCCGAACCCCGAACCCTAACCCTAACCCTAACCCGAACCCTAACCCTAACCTTAACCGGAACCGTAACCCTAACCTGAACCCGAACCCTAACCCTAACACTAACCCGAACCCTAACGCTAACCCGAACCCTAACCCTAACCCTAACCCGAACACTAACCCTAACCCTAACCCTAACCCTAACCCTAACCCTAACCCTAACCCGAACGGTAACACTAACCCTAACCCCTAACACTAACCCTAACCCTAACCCGAACCCTAAACCTATCCCTAACCCGAACCCTAACCCTAACCCTAACCCTAACCCTAACCCGAACGGTAACACTAACCCTAACCCCTAACACTAACCCTAACCCTAACCCTAACCCGAACCCTAACCCTAACCCTAACCCTAACCCTAACCCGTACCCTAACCCTAACCCGAACCCTAACCCTAACCCTAACCCGACCCCTAACCCGAACCCTAACGCGAACCCTAACCCTAACCCTAACCCTAATCCTAACCCAAACCTTAACCCTAAACCTAACACGAAACCTAACCCTAACCTTAACCCTAACCCTAACGCTAAACCGAACCCTAACCCTAACCCTCACACTGCCCGAACCCTAACCCTAATCCTAACCCTAAACCGAACCCTAAACCGAACCCTAACTCTAACCCTAACCCGAACACTAACCCTAACCCTAACCCGAACCCGAACCCTAAACCTAACCATAACCCTAACCCTAACCATAACCCGAACCAAAACCCTAACACTAACCCGAACCCTAACCCGAACCCGAACCCGAACCCTAACCCTAACACTAACCCGAACCCGAACCCTAACCTGAACCCTACACCTAACACTAATCCGAACCCTAACCCTAACCTTAATCCTAACCCTAACCCGAACCCGAACCCGAACCCTAACCCTAACCCTAACCCTAACCCTAACCCGAACCCTAACCCTAACCCTAACCCGAACCCTAACCCTAACAAGAATCCTAACCCTAAACCTAACCCTACCCGAACCCTAACCCCAAACCTAACCCTAACCCGAACCCTAACCCTAACCTTAAGCGGAACCCTAACCCTAACCCTAAACCGAACCCGAACCCTAACCCGAACACGAACCCTAACCCTAACCCTAACCCTAACCCGAACCCTAACTCTAACTCGAACCTGAATCCTAACCCGAACCCTACCCCTAACCCTAATCCGAACCCTAACCCTAACCCTAAACCGAACCCTAACCCTAACAAGAATCCTAACCCTAAACCTAACCCTAACCCGAACCCTAACCTCAAACCTAACCCTAACCCGAACCCTAACCCTAACCTTAAGCGGAACCCTAACCCTAACCCTAAACCGAACCCGAACCCTAACCCCTTACCCGAATCCTAACCCTAACCCGAACCCTAACCCGAACCCTAACCCTAACAATAACCCCGAACCCACCCTAACACTAACCCCGAACCCGAACCCTAACACTAACACTAACCATAACCCGAAACCGAAACCGAACCCTAAACCTAACCCTAACCCTAACCCTAATCTGAACCCTAACCCTAACCCTAACCCGAACCTTAAACCGAACCCTAACCCTAACCCTAACCCTAACCCTAACCCCGAACCTGAACCCTAACCCTAACCCGAACCCTAACCCTAACCCGAACCCGAACCTTAACCCTAACCCTAGCCCAAACCCTAAACCTAACCCTAACCCGAACCCGAACCCTAAACCTAACCCTAACCCGACACCTATCCCGATCCCTAACGCGAACCCTAACACTAAGCCTAACCCTAACCCTAACCCTAACCCTAACCCTACCCCTAACCCTAACCCTAACCCGAACCCTAACCCGAACACGAACCCTAACCCTAACCCTAACCCTAACCCGAACCCTAACCCTAACCCGAACCCTAACACTAACCCGAACCCTAACCCTAACCCGAACCCGAACCCTAACACTAACCCTAACCGGAACCCTAACCCTAACCCGAACCCTAACCCTAACCCAAACCCTAACCCTAACCCGAACCCTAAACCTAACCCTAACCCGAACTCTAACCCTAACCCGAACCCTAACCCTAACCCTAACCCGAACCCGAAACCTAAGCCTAACCCTAACACGAACCCGAACCCTAACCCTAACCCGAACCCTAACACTAACCCGACCCTAACCCTTACCCGAACCCGAACCCTAACACTAACCCTAACCAGAACCCTAACCCTAACCCTAACCCTAACCCGAACCCGAACCCTAACAACCTTACCCGAATCCTAACCCTAACCCGAATTCTAACCCGAACCCTAACCCTAACCCTAACCCTAACCCCGAACCCGAACCCTAACCCTAACCCTAACCCTAACCCTAAGCCTAACACGAACCCTAACCCGAACCCGAACCCTAACCCTAACCCGAAACCGAACCCTAACCCTAACCCTAACCCTCACCCGAACCCGAACCCTAACCCTAACCCGAACCCTAACCCGAATCCTACCCCTAACCCTAATCCGAACCCTAACCCTAACCCTAACCATAACCCTAACCCGAACCTTAACCCTAACCCGAACCCTAACCCTAACCCTAACCCTAACCCGAACCCTAACCTGAAAACTAACCCTAACCCTAACCCGAACCCTAACCCTAAACCTAACCCTAACCCTAAACCGAACCTTAACCCTCACCTTAACCGGAACCCTAACCCTAACCCTAACCCGAACCCGAACCCTACCCCCTTATCCGAATCCTAACCCTAACCCGAACCCTAACCCGAACCCTAACCATAACCCTAACCCCGAACCCGAACACTAACCCTAACCCTAACCCTAACACGAACCCTAACCCTAAACCGAACCCGAACCCCAACCCTAACACTAACCCGAACACTAACCCTAACCTGAACCCTAACCCTAACCCTAACCCTAACACGAACCCTAACCCTAACCCGAAACCTAACCCTAACCCGAACCCTAACCGTAACCCTAACCCTAACCCAAACACTGACCCGAACCCTAACGCGAACCCTAACACTAAGCCTAACCCTAACCCTAACCCTAAACTTACCCCGAACCCGAACCCTAACCCTAACACTAACCCTAACACGAACCCTAACCCTAACCCTAACCCTAACCCGAACACTAACCCTAACCCGAACCCTAACACTAACCCGAACCCTAACCCTAACCCGAACCCGAACCCTAACACTAACCCTAACCGGAACCCTAACCCTAACACGAACCCTAACCCTAACCCAAACCCTAACCCTAACCCGAACCCTAACACTAACCCGAACCCTAACCCTAACCCGAACCCGAACCCTAAAACGAACCCTAACCAGAACCCTAACCCTAACCCTAACCCGAACCCGAACCCTAACAACCTTACCCGAATCCTAACCCTAACCCGAACCCTAACCCAAACCCTAACCCTAACCCTAACCCTAACCCCGAACCCGAACCCTAACCCTAACACTAACCCTAAGCCTAACCCGAACCATAACCCAAACCCGAACCCTAACCCTAACCCTAACCCGAAACCGAACCCTAACCCTAACCCTAACCCTCACCCGAACCCGAACCCTAACCCTAACCCGAACCCTAACCCGAATCCTACCCCTAACCCTAATCCGAAACCTAACCCTAACCCTAACCCTAACCCTAACCCGAAACTTAACCCTAACCCGAACCCTAACCCTAACCCTAACCCTAACCCGAACCCTAACCTGAACACTAACCCTAACCCTAACCCGAACCCTAACACTAAACCTAACCCTAACCCTAAACCGAACCCTAACCCTAACCTTAACCGGAACCCTAACCCTAACCCTAACCCGAACCCAAACCCTAACCCCGAACCCGAACACTAACCCTAACCCTAACCCTAACCCGAACACTAACCCTAACCCGAACCCGAACCCTAACCCTAAACCGAACCCGAACACCAACCCTAACACTAACCCGATCCCTAACCCTAACCTGAACCCTAACCCTAACCCTAACCCTAAACCGAACCCTAACCCTAACCCTAAACCGACCTCTAACCCGAACCCTAACGCGAACCCTAACCCTAACCCTAACCCTAACCCTAACCGAAACCTAACCCAAACACTAACCGTAACCCTAACCCTAAACCGAACCCTAACCCTAACCCTAAACCTAACCCGAACCCTAACCCTACCCGTAACCCTAACCCGAACCCTAACCCGAACCCTAACCCTATCCCTAACACGAACCCTAACCCTAAACCTAACCCTAACCCGAACCCTAACCCTAACCATAACCCTAACACTAACCCTAACCCGAACCCTAACCATAACCCTAACCCGAACCCAAACCCTAACTCTAACCCCTAACCCTAACCCGAAACCTAACCCCTAACCCTAACCCGAACCCGAACCTAACCCGAACCCTACCCCCTAACCCTAATCCGAACCCTAACCCTAACCTTAACACTAACCCTAACCCTAAACCGAACCCGAACCCTAACCCTAAACCTAACCCTAACCCTAACCCTAACCCGAACCCTAACCCCTAACTCTAACCCTAACCCTAACCCTAACCCGATCCCTAACCCCAACCCTACCTCCTAAAACTAACCCTAACCCTAACCCGAACCCTAAACCTAACCCGAAACCTAACCCTAACCGGAAACCTAACCCGAACCCTAACCCTAACCCGAACCCGAACCCTACCCCTAACCCGAACCTAAACCCTAACCCGAACCCTAACCCTAACACTAACCGTAAACCGAACCCGAACCCTAACTCTAACCGAACACGAACCCTAACCAGAACCCGAACCCTAACCCTAACACTAACCGTAAACCGAACCCGAACCCTAACCCTAACCCTAACCCTAACACTAACCCTAAACCTAACCCGAACCCTAACCCGAAACCGAACCCTAACCCTAACCCTAACCCTAACCCTAACCCGAACCCTAAACCTAACCCTAACCGGAACCCTAACCCTAACCCGAACCCTAACCCTAACCCAAACCCTAACCCTAACACGAAACCTAACCCTTAACCTAACCCGAACCCTAACCCTAACCCGAACCCTAACCCTAACACTAACCCGAACCCGAACCCCTAACCCTAACCCTAACCCTAACCCGAACCCTTACCCGAACCCTAACCCTAACACGAACCCTAACCCGAACCCTAACCCGAACCCTAACCCGAACCCTAACCCGAACCCTAACCCGAAACCTAACCCTAACCCTAACCCGAACACTAACCGTAACCCTAACCCTAACACCCGAACCCTGACCCTAACCCTAACCCTAACCCTAACACTAACCCGAAACCGAACCCTAACCCTAACCCTAACCGTAACCCGAACCCTAACCCTAACCCTAACCCTAACCCTAACCCTAACCCTAACCCTAACACTAACCCTAACACTAACCCGAACCCTATCCCTAACCCGAACCCTAACCCTAACCCGAAACCTAACCCAAACTCTAAACCTAACCCGAACCCGAAACCTAAACCTAACCCGAACCCTAACCCTAACCCGAACTTTAACACTAACACTAACGCTAACCCGAACCCGAACCCTAACCCTAACCCTAACCCGAACCCTAACCCTAACCTTAACCGGAACTCTAACCCTAACCTGAACCCGAACCCTAACCCTAACACTAACCCGAACCCTAACGCTAACCCGAACCCTAACCCTAACCCTAACCCGAACCCTAACCCTAACCCTAACCCTAACCCTAACCCTAACCCGAACCCTAAACCTAACCCTAACCCGAACCCTAACCCTAACCCTAACCCGAACGGTAACACTAACCCTAACCCCTAACACTAACCCTAACCCTAACCCTAACCCGAACCCTAACCCTAACCCTAACCCTAACCCTAACCCGTACCCGAACCCTAAACCGAACCCTAACCCTAACCCTAATCCGAACCCTAACCCTAACCCTAACCCTAACCCTAACCCGAACCCTAACCCTAACCGCAATCCTAAACCTAACCCTAATCCTAACCCTAAACCGAACCTTAACCCGTACCCTAAACCTAACCCTAACCCGAACCCTAACCCTAACCCTAACCCTAACCCGAACCCTAACCCTAACCTTAACCGGAACCCTAACACTAACCCTAACCCAATCCCGAACCATAAACCCTTACCCGAATCCTAACCCTAACCTGAACCCTAACCCGAACCCTAACCCTAACCCTAACGCCGAACCCGAACCTTAACCCTAACCCTAACCCGAACCCTAACCCGAAACCTAACCCTAACCCGATCCCGAACCCTAACCCTAACCCTAACTCTAACCCGAACCCTAACCCGTACCCTAACCCTAACCCTAACCCGAACCCTAAGCCTAACCCTAACCCAAACCCGAACCATAACCCCTTACCCGAATCCTAAACCTAACCCGAACCCTAACCCGAACCGTAACCCTAACCCTAACGCCGAACCCGAACCCTAACCCTAACCCTAACCCGAACCCTAACCCGAACCCTAACCCTAACCCGATCCCGAACCCTAACCCTAACCCGATCCCGAACCCGAACCCTAACCCGAACCCTAACCCAAAGCCTAACACTAACCCGAACCCTAACCCTAACCCTAACCCTAACCCGAACCCTAACCCTAACCCTAACCCGACCCCTAACCCGAACCCTAACGCGAACCCTAACCCTAACCCTAACCCTAATCCTAACCCGAACCTTAACCCTAAACCTAACACGAAACCTAACCCTAAACTTAACCCTAACCCTAACGCTAAACCGAACCCTAACCCTAACCCTCACCCTGCCCCGAACCCTAACCCTAATCCTAACCCTAAACCGAACCCTAAACCGAACCCTAACTCTAACCCTAACCCGAACCCTAACCCTAACCCTAACCCGAACCCGAACCCTAAACCTAACCATAACCCTAACCCTAACCATAACCCGAACCAAAACCCTAACACTAACCCGAACCCTAACCCGAACCCGAACCCGAACCCTAACCCTAACACTAACCCGAACCCTAAGCCTAACCTGAACCCTAACCCTAACCCTAACCCTAACTCGAACCCGAACCCTAACCCTAACCCTAACCCGAACCCTAACCCTAACCCGAACCCTGACCTAACCCTAACCCTAACCCTAATCCTAACCCGAACCTTAACCCTAAACCTAACACGAAACCTAACCCTAACCTTAACCCTAACCCTAACGCTAAACCGAACCCTAACCCTAACCCTCACCCTGCCCCGAACCCTAACCCTAATCCTAACCCTAAACCGAACCCTAAACCGAACCCTAACTCTAACCCTAACCCGAACCCTAACCCTAACCCGAACCCTAAACCTAACCCGAAACCTAACCCTAACCCGACACTAACCCGAACCCTAACCCTAACATGAACCCGAACCCTAACCCTAACCCTAACCCGAACCCAACCCGAACCCTAACGCTAACCGTAACCTGAACACTAACCCTAACCCTAACCCGAACCCTAAACCTAACCCTAACCCTAACACTAACACGAAACCTAACCCTAACCAGAACCCGAACGCTAGCCCTAACCCTAATCGGAACCCTAACCCTAATCCGAACCCTAACCCTAACCCAAACCCTAACCCTAACCCGACCCTAACCCGAAACCTAACCCGAACCCTAACCCTAACCCGAACCCTACCCTAACCCTAACCCTAACCCGAATCCTAACACTAACCCGACACCTAACCCGAAACCTAACGCGAACCCTAACCCTAACCCTAACCCTAACCCTAACCCTAACCCGAAACTTAACCCTAACCCTACCCCGAACCTTAACCCTAAACCTAACCCTAACCCTAAACCTAACCCGAACCCTAACCCTAAACCTAACCCGAACCCGAACCCTAACCCTAACCCTAACCCTAACAAGAACCCTAATCTGAACCCTAACCCTAACCCTAACCCGAACCCTAACCCTAACCCTAACCCTAACCCGAACCCTAAACCTAACCCTAACCCGAACCCTAACCCGAACCCTAACCCTAACCCAAACCCGAACCCTAACCCTAAACCCTAACCCTAACCCTAACCCGAACGGTAACCCTAACCCTAACCCCTAACCCTAACCCTAACCCTAACCCTAACCTGAACCCTAACCCTAACCCTAACCCTAACTCGAACCTGAACCCTAACCCGAACCCTACCCCTAACCCTAATCCGAACCCTAACCCTAACCCTAACCCTAACCCTAACCCTAACCCGAACCCTAACCCTAACAAGAATCCTAACCCTAACCATAACCCGAAACCGAAACCGAACCCTAAACCTAACCCTAACCCTAACCCTAATCTGAACCATAACCCTAACCCTAACCCGAACCCTAACCCGAACCCTACTCCTAAACCTAACCTGAACCCTAACACTAACCCTAACCCTAACCCTAACCCGAACCCTAACCCTAACCCTAACCGGAACCCTAACCCTAACCCTAACCCGAACCCGAACCCTAACCCCTTACCCGAATCCTAACCCTAACCCGAACCCTAACCCGAACCCTAACCCTAACCCTAACCCCGAACCCGAACCCTAACCCGAACCCGAACCCTAACCCTAACCCGAACCCGAACCTTAACCCTAACCCTAGCCCGAACCCTAACCCTAACCCGAACCCGAACCCGAACCCTAAACCTAACCCTAACCCGACACCTATCCCGAACCCTAACGCGAACCCTAACCCTAAGCCTAACCCTAACCCTAACCCTAACCCGAACCCTAACCCTAACCCGAAACCTAACCCAAACTCTAACCCTAACCCGATCCCGACCCTAACCCTAACCCGAACCCTAACCCTAACCCGAACCCTAACCCTAACACTAACCCGAACCCTAACCCTAACACTAACCCTAACCCTAACCCGAACCCTAACCCTAACCTTAACCGGAACCCTAACCCTAACACGAACCCGAACCCTAACCCTTACCCGAAACCTAACCCTAAACATAACACTAACCCTAACCCTAACCCTAACCCGAACCCTAACCCTAACCCTAACCCGAACCCTAACCCTAACCCTAACCCTAACCCGAACGGTAACCCTAACCCGAACCCCTAACCCTAACCCTAACCCTAACCCGAACCCTAACCCTAACCCTAACCCTAACACTAACCCAAACCCGAACCCTAACCCGAACCCGAACCCTAACCCTAATCCGAAACCTAACCCTAACCCTAACCCGAACCCGAACCCGAACCCAAAACCTAACCGGAACCCTAACCCTAACCCTAACCCTAACCCGAACCCTAACCCGAACCCTAACCCTAACCCTAACGCGAACCCTAACCCTATCCCTAAACCTAACCCGAACCCTAACCCTAACCCGAACCCTAACCCTAAACCTAACCCGAACCCTAACCCTAACACGAACCCGAACCCTAACCCTAACCCTAACCCAAACACTAAACCTAACCCTAACCCGAACCCTAACCCTAACCCTAACCTGAACAATAACCCCTAACCCTAACCCGAACCCTAACCCGAACCCTAACCCTAACCGTAACCCGAAACCTAACCCTAAACCTAACCTGAACCCTAACCCTAACCCTAACCCTAAACCTAACCCGAACCCGAACCTAACCCGAACCCTACCCCTAACCCTAATCCGAACCCTAACCCTAACCTTAACCCTAACCCTAACCCTAACCCGAACCCGAACCCTAACCCTAACCCTAACCCTAACAAGAACCCTAATCTGAACCCTAACCCTAACCCTAACCCGAACCCTAACCCTAACCCTAACCCTAACCCGAACCCTAAACCTAACCCTAACCCGAACCCTAACCCGAACCCTAACCCTAACCCAAACCCGAACCCTAACCCTAAACCCTAAACCTAACCCTAACCCGAACGGTAACCCTAACCCTAACCCCTAACCCTAACCCTAACCCTAACCCTAACCTGAACCCTAACCCTAACCCTAACCCTAACTCGAACCTGAACCCTAACCCGAACCCTACCCCTAACCCTAATCCGAACCCTAACCCTAACCCTAACCCTAAACCTAACCCTAACCCGAACCCTAACCCTAACAAGAATCCTAACCCTAACCATAACCCGAAACCGAAACCGAACCCTAAACCTAACCCTAACCCTAACCCTAATCTGAACCATAACCCTAACCCTAACCCGAACCCTAACCCGAACCCTACTCCTAAACCTAACCTGAACCCTAACACTAACCCTAACCCTAACCCTAACCCGAACCCTAACCCTAACCCTAACCGGAACCCTAACCCTAACCCTAACCCTAACCCGAACCCGAACCCTAACCCCTTACCCGAATCCTAACCCTAACCCGAACCCTAACCCGAACCCTAACCCTAACCCTAACCCCGAACCCGAACCCTAACCCGAACCCGAACCCTAACCCTAACCCGAACCCGAACCTTAACCCTAACCCTAGCCCGAACCCTAACCCTAACCCGAACCCGAACCCGAACCCTAAACCTAACCCTAACCCGACACCTATCCCGAACCCTAACGCGAACCCTAACCCTAAGCCTAACCCTAACCCTAACCCTAACCCGAACCCTAACCCTAACCCGAAACCTAACCCAAACTCTAACCCTAACCCGATCCCGACCCTAACCCTAACCCGAACCCTAACCCTAACCCGAACCCTAACCCTAACACTAACCCGAACCCTAACCCTAACACTAACCCTAACCCTAACCCGAACCCTAACCCTAAACTTAACCGGAACCCTAACCCTAACACGAACCCGAACCCTAACCCGAACCCTAACCCTTACCCGAAACCTAACCCTAAACATAACACTAACCCTAACCCTAACCCTAACCCGAACCCTAACCCTAACCCTAACCCGAACCCTAACCCTAACCCTAACCCTAACCCGAACGGTAACCCTAACCCGAAACCCTAACCCTAACCCTAACCCTAACCCGAACCCTAACCCTAACCCTAACCCTAACACTAACCCGAACCCGAACCCTAACCCGAACCCGAACCCTAACCCTAATCCGAAACCTAACCCTAACCCGAACCCGAACCCGAACCCTAAACTTAACCGGAACCCTAACCCTAACCCTAACCCTAACCCGAACCCTAACCCGAACCCTAACCCTAACCCTAACGCGAACCCTAACCCTATCCCTAAACCTAACCCGAACCCTAACCCTAACCCGAACCCTAACCCTAAACCTAACCCGAACCCTAACCCTAACACGAACCCGAACCCTAACCCTAACCATAACCCGAACACTAAACCTAACCCTAACCCGAACCCTAACCCTAACCCTAACCTGAACAATAACCCCTAACCCTAACCCGAACCCTAACCCGAACCCTAACCCTAACCGTAACCCGAAACCTAACCCTAAACCTAACCTGAACCCTAACCCTAACCCTAACCCTAACCCGAACCCGAACCTAACCCGAACCCTACCCCTAACCCTAATCCGAACACTAACCCTAACCTTAACCCTAACCCTAACCCTAACCCGAACCCGAACCCTAACCCTAAACCTAACCCTACACTAACCCGAAACCTAACCCCTAACCCTAACCCTAACCCTAACCCTAACCCGAACCCTAACCCTAACCCTACCTCCTAAAACTAACCCTAACCCTAACCCTACCCGAAACCTAACCCGAACCCTAACCCTAACCCGAACCCTACCCTAACCCTAACCCGAACCCGAACCCTAACCCCTTACCCGAATCCTAACCCTAACCCGAACCCGAACCCTAACCCTAACCCTAACCCGAACCCTAACCCTAACCCGAACCCTGACCTAACCCTAACCCTAACCCGAATCCTAACACTAACCCGACACCTAACCCGAAACCTAACGCGAACCCTAACCCTAACCCTAACCCTAACCCTAACCCGAAACTTAACCCTAACCCTACCCCGAACCTTAACCCTAAACCTAACCCTAACCCTAAACCTAACCCGAACCCTAACCCTAAACCTAACCCGAACCCGAACCCTAACCCTAACCCTAACCCTAACAAGAACCCTAATCTGAACCCTAACCCTAACCCTAACCCGAACCCTAACCCTAACCCTAACCCGAACCCTAAACCTAACCCTAACCCGAACCCTAACCCGAACCCTAACCCTAACCCAAACCCGAACCCTAACCCTAAACCCTAACCCTAACCCTAACCCGAACGGTAACCCTAACCCTAACCCCTAACCCTAACCCTAACCCTAACCCTAACCTGAACCCTAACCCTAACCCTAATCCTAACTCGAACCTGAACCCTAACCCGAACCCTACCCTTAACCCTAATCCGAACCCTAACCCTAACCCTAACCCTAACCCTAACCCTAACCCGAACCCTAACCCTAACAAGAATCCTAACCCTAACCATAACCCGAAACCGAAACCGAACCCTAAACCTAACCCTAACCCTAACCCTAATCTGAACCATAACCCTAACCCTAACCCGAACCCTAACCCGAACCCTACTCCTAAACCTAACCTGAACCCTAACACTAACCCTAACCCTAACCCTAACCCGAACCCTAACCCTAACCCTAACCGGAACCCTAACCCTAACCCTAACCCGAACCCGAACCCTAACCCCTTACCCGAATCCTAACCCTAACCCGAACCCTAACCCGAACCCTAACCCTAACCCTAACCCCGAACCCGAACCCTAACCCGAACCCGAACCCTAACCCTAACCCGAACCCGAACCTTAACCCTAACCCTAGCCCGAACCCTAACCCTAACCCGAACCCGAACCCGAACCCTAAACCTAACCCTAACCCGACACCTATCCCGAACCCTAACGCGAACCCTAACCCTAAGCCTAACCCTAACCCTAACCCTAACCCGAACCCTAACCCTAACCCGAAACCTAACCCAAACTCTAACCCTAACCCGATCCCGACCCTAACCCTAACCCGAACCCTAACCCTAACCCGAACCCTAACCCTAACACTAACCTGAACCCTAACCCTAACACTAACCCTAACCCTAACCCGAACCCTAACCCTAACCTTAACCGGAACCCTAACCCTAACACGAACCCGAACCCTAACCCGAACCCTAACCCTTACCCGAAACCTAACCCTAAACATAACACTAACCCTAACCCTAACCCTAACCCGAACCCTAACCCTAACCCTAACCCGAACCCTAACCCTAACCCTAACCCGAACGGTAACCCTAACCCGAACCCCTAACCCTAACCCTAACCCTAACCCGAACCCTAACCCTAACCCTAACCCTAACACTAACCCGAACCCGAACCCTAACCCGAACCCGAACCCTAACCCTAATCCGAAACCTAACCCTAACCCTAACCCGAACCCGAACCCGAACCCTAAACCTAACCGGAACCCTAACCCTAACCCTAACCCTAACCCGAACCCTAACCCGAACCCTAACCCTAACCCTAACGCGAACCCTAACCCTATCCCTAAACCTAACCCGAACCCTAACCCTAACCCGAACCCTAACCCTAAACCTAACCCGAACCCTAACCCTAACACGAACCCGAACCCTAACCCTAACCCTAACCCGAACACTAAACCTAACCCTAACCCGAACCCTAACCCTAACCCTAACCTGAACAATAACCCCTAACCCTAACCCGAACCCTAACCCGAACCCTAACCCTAACCGTAACCCGAAACCTAACCCTAAACCTAACCTGAAACCTAACCCTAACCCTAACCCTAACCCTAACCCGAACCTAACCCGAACCCTACCCCTAACCCTAATTCGAACCCTAACCCTAACCTTAACCCTAACCCTAACCCTAACCCGAACCCGAACCCTAACCCTAAACCTAACCCTAACCCTAACCCGAAACCTAACCCCTAACCCTAACCCTAACCCTAACCCTAACCCGAACCCTAACCCTAACCCTACCTCCTAAAACTAACCCTAACCCTAACCCGAACCCTAAACCTAACCCGAACCCTAACCCTAACCGGAAACCTAACGTGAACCCTAACCCTAACCCGAACCCGAACCCTACCCCTAACCGAACCCTAACCCTAACCCGAACCCTAACCCTAACACTAACCCTAAACCGCACCCGAACCCTAACCCTAACCCGAACCCGAACCCTAACCCGAACCCAACCCTAACCCTAACACTAACCGTAAACCGAACTCGAACCCTAACCCTAACCCTAACCCTAACACTAACCCTAAACCTAACCCGAACCCTAAACCGAATCCGAACCCTAACCCTAACCCTAACCCTAACCCGAACCCTAACCGTAACCCTAACCCTAACCCGAACCCTGACCCTAACCCTAACCCTAACCCTAACACTAACCCGAAACCGAACCCTAAACCTAACCCTAACCGTAACCCGAACCCGAACCCTAACCCTAACCCGAACCCTAACCCTAACACTAACCCTAACACTAACCCGAACCCTAACCCTAACCCGAACCCTAACCCTAACCCGAAACCTAACCCAAACTCTAACCCTAACCCGAACCCGAAACCTAAACCTAACCCGAACCCTAACCCTAACCCGAACTTTAACACTAACACTAACGCTAACCCGAAACCGAACCCTAACCCTAACCCTAACCCGAACCCTAACCCTATCCTTAACCGGAACCCTAACCCTAACCTGAACCCGAACCCTAACCCGAACCCTAACCCGAACCCTAACGCTAACCCGAACCCTAAACCTACCCCTAACCCGAACCCTAACCCTAACCCGAAACCAAACCCTAACACTAACCCTAAATCGAACCCGAACCCTAACCCTAACCCGAACCCGAACCCTAACCCTAACCCTAACCCTAACACGAACCCTAACCCGAAACCGAACCCGAACCCTAACCCTAACCCTAACCCTAACCCGAACCCTAACCCTAACCCGAAACCTAACACTAACCCGAACCCTAACCCTAACCCGAACCCGAACCCTAACCCTAACCCTAACCGGAACCCTAACCCTAACCCGAACCCTAACCCTAACCCAAACCCTAACCCTAACACGAAACCTAACCCTTATCCTAACCCGAACCCTAACCCTAACCCGAACCCTAACCCTAACCCTAACCCGAACCCGAACCCTAACCCTAACCCGAACCCGAACACTTCCCCTAACCCTAACCCTTACCCGAACCCTAACCCGAACCCTAACCCGAACCCTAACCCTAACCCTAACCCGAACCGTAACCGTAACCCTAACCCTAACCCGAACCCTGACCCTAACCCTAACCCTAACCCTAACACTAACCCGAAACCGAACTCTAACCCTAACCCTAACCGTAACCCGAACCTGAACCCTAACCCGAACCCGAACCCTAACCCTAACACTAACCCTAACACTAACCCGAACCCTAACCCTCACCCGAACCCTAACACTAACCCGAAACCTAATCCAAACTCTAACCCTAACCCGAACCCGAAACCTAAACCTAACCCGAACCCTAACCCTAACCCGAAATCTAACACTAACACTAACGCTAACCCGAACACGAACCCTAACCCGAACCCTAACCCTAACCCGAAACCTAACCCAAACTCTAACCCTAACCCGAACCCGAAACCTAAACCTAACCCTAACCCTAACCCTAACCCATACCCGAACCCTAACCCGAACCCTACCCCTAACCCTAATCCGAACCCTATCCCTAACCCTAACCCTAACCCTAAACCTAACCCGAACCCTAACCCTAACCGCAACCCTAACCCTAACCCTAACCCTAACCCTAACCCGAACCCTAACCCGTACCCTAACCCTAACCCGAACCCTAACCCGAACCCTAACCCTAACCCGATCCCGAACCCTAACCCTAACCCGAACCCGAACCCTAACCCGAACCCTAACCCAAAGCCTAACACTAACCCGAACCCTAACCCTAACCATAACCCTAACCCGAACCCTAACCCTAACCCTAACCCGACCCCTAACCCGAACCCTAACGCGAACCCTAACCCTAACCCTAACCCTAATCCTAACCGAACCTTAACCCTAAACCTAACACGAAACCTAACCCTAACCTTAACCCTAACCCTAACGCTAAACCAAACCCTAACCCTAACACTCACCCTGCCCGAACCCTAACCCTAATCCTAACCCTAACCCGAACCCTAAACCGAACCCTAACCCTAAACCTAACCCGAAACCTAACCCTAACCCTAACCCTAACCCGAACCCTAAACCTAACCATAACCCTAACCCTAACCCTAACCCGAACCAAAACCCTAACACTAACCCGAACCCTAACCCTAACCCGAACCCGAACCCTAACCCTAACACTAAACCGAACCCTAAGCCTAACCTGAACCCTAACCCTAACCCTAACCCTAACCCGAACCCGAACCCTAACCCGAACCCTACACCTAACACTAATCCGAACCCTAACCCTAACCTTAATCCTAACCCTAACCCGAACCCGAAACCGAACCCTAATCCTATCCCTAACCCTAACCCTAACCCTAACCCGAACCCTAACCCTAACCCGAACCCTAACCCCTAACCCTAACCCTAACCCGAACCCTAACCCTAACCCTACCTCCTAACCCTAACACTAACCCTAAACCGAACCCTAAACCTAACCCGAAACCTAACCCTAACCCGAACACTAACCCGAACCCTAACCCTAACCTGAACCCGAACCCTAACCCTAACCCTAACCCGAACCCAACCCGAACCCTAACGCTAACCGTAACCCGAACACTAACCCTAACCCTAACCCTAACCCGAACCCTAAACCTAACCCTAACCCTAACACTAACCCGAAACCTAACCCTAACCAGAACCCGAACGCTAACCCTAACCCTAATCGGAACCCTAACCCTAATCCGAACCCTAACCCTAACCCAAACCCTAACCCTAACCCGACCCTAACCCGAAACCTAACCCGAACCCTAACCCTAACCCGAACCCTACCCTAACCCTAACCCGCACCCGAACCCTAACCCCTTACCCGAATCCTAACCCTAACCCGAACCCGAACCCTAACCCTAACCCGAAACCTAACCCTAACCCGAACCCTGACCTTACCCTAACCCTAACCCGAATCCTAACACTAACCCGACACCTAACCCGAAACCTAACGCGAACCCTAACCCTAACCCTAACCCTAACCCTAACCCGAAACTTAACCCTAACCCTACCCCGAACCTTAACCCTAAACCTAACCCTAACCCTAAACCTAACCCGAACCCTAACCCTAACCCGAACCCGAACCCGAACCCTAACCCTAACCCTAAAAAGAACCCTAATCTGAACCCTAACCCTAACCCTAACCCGAACCCTAATCCTAACCCTAACCCGAACCCTAAACCTAACCCTAACCCGAACCCTAACCCTAACCTTAACCCTAACCCTAACCCGAACCCTAACCCTAACAAGAATCCTAACACTAAACAGAACCCTAACCCGAACCCTAACCCCAAACCTAACCCTAACCCGAACCCTAACCCTAACCTTAAGCGGAACCCTAACCCTAACCCTAAACCGAACCCGAACCCTAACCCCTTACCCGAATCCTAACCCTAACCCGAACCCTAACCCGAACCCTAACCCTAACACTAACCCCAAACCAGAACCCTAACACTAACCCTAACCATAACCCGAAACCGAACCGAACCCTAAACCTAACCCTAACCCTAACACTAATCTGAACCATAACCCTAACCCTAACCCGAACCCTAACCCGAACCCTACTCCTAAACCTAACCTGAACCCTAACACTAACCCTAACCCTAACCCTAACCCGAACCCTAACCCTAACCCTAACCGGAACCCTAACCCTAACCCTAACCCGAACCCGAACCCTAACCCCTTACCCGAATCCTAACCCTAACCCGAACCCTAACCCGAACCCTAACCCTAACCCTAACCCCGAAACCGAACCCTAACCCGAACCCGAACCCTAACCCTAACCCGAACCCGAACCTTAACCCTAACCCTAGCCCGAACCCTAACCCTAACCCTAACCCGAACCCAAACCCTAAAACTAACCCTAACCCGACACCTATCCCGAACCATAACGCAAACCCTAACCCTAAGCCTAAACCTAACCCTAACCCTAACCCGAACCCTAATCCTAACCCTAACCCGAACCCTAACCCGAACACGAACCCTAACCCTAACCCTAACCCGAACCCTAACCCTAACCCGAACCCTAACACTAACCCGAACCCTAACCCTAACCCGAACCCGAACCCTAACACTAACCCTAAACGGAACCCTAACCCTAACCCGAACCCTAACCCTAACCCAAACCCTAACCCTAACCCGAACCCTAAACCTAACCCTAACCCGAACTCTAACCCTAACCCGAAACCTAACCCAAACCCTAACCCGAACCCGAAACCTAAGCCTAACCCTAACCCGAACCCGAACCCTAACCCTAACCCGAACCCTAACCCTAACCCTAACACTAACCCGAAACCGAACCCTAACCCTAACCCTAACCGTAACCCGAACCCGAACCCTATCCCTAACCCGAACCCTAACCCTAACACTAACCCTAACCCTAACCCGAACCCTAACCCTAAGCCGAACACTAACCCTAACCCGAAACCTAACCCAAACTCTAACCCTAACCCGAACCCGACCCTAACCCTAACCCGAACCCTAACCCTAACCCGAACCCTAACCCTAACACTAACCCGAACCCTAACCCTAATACTAACCCTAACCCTAACCCGAACCCTAACCCTAACCTTAACCGGAACCCTAACCCTAACCCGAACCCGAACCCTAACCCGAACCCTAACCCTTACCCGAAACCTAACCCTAAACATAACACTAACCCTAACCCTAACCCTAACCCGAAACCTAACCCTAACCCTAACCCGAACCCTAACCCTAACCCTAACCCTAACCCGAACGGTAACCCTAACCCGAACCCCTAACCCTAACCCTAACCCGTACCCGAACCCTAACCCTAACCCTAACCCTAACACTAACCCGAACCCGAACCCTAACCCGAACCCGAACCCTAACCCTAATCCGAAACCTAACCCTAACCCTAACCCGAACCCGAACCCGAACCCTAAACCTAACCGGAACCCTAACCCTAACCCTAACCCTAACCCTAACCCGAACCCTAACCCGAACCCTAACCCTAACCCTAACGCGAACCCTAACCCTATCCCTAAACATAACCCGAAACCTAACCCTAACCCGAACCCTAACCCTAAACCTAACCCGAACCCTAACCCTAACACGAACCCGAACCCTAACCCTAACCTGAACAATAACCACTAACCCTAACCCGAACCCGAACCCTAACCCGAACCCTAACCCTAACCCTAACCCGAAACCTAACCCTAAACCTAACACTAACCCTAACCCTAACCCTAACCCTAACCCGAACGGTAACCCTAACACTAACCCCTAACCCTAAACCTAACCCTAACCCTAACCCGAACCCTAACCCTAAACCTAACCCTAACCCTAACCCGAACCCGAACCCTAACCCGAACCGTACCCCTAACCCTAACCTTAACCCTAACACTAAACCAAACCCTAACCCTAACCCTAACCCTAACCCGAACCCTAACCCTAACCGGAACCCTCACCCTAACCCTAACCCTAACCCGAACCCTAACCTGAACCCTAACCCTAACCCTAACCCTAATCTTAACCCTAACCCTAACCTTAACCCTAAACCTAACCCTAACCTTAAACCGAACCGGAACCCTAACCCGAACCCTACCCCTAACCCTAATCCGAACCCTAACACTAACCCTAACCCTAACCCTAAGCCGAACCCTAACACTAACCAGAACGCTAACCCTAACTCTAACCCTAACCCGAACGCGAAACCTAACCCGAACCCTAAACCTAACCCTAACCCGAACCCTAACCCTAACTCGAACCCTAAACCTAACCCTAACCGGAACCCTAAACCTAACCCTAACCCTAACCCGAACCCTAACACTAACCCTAACCCTAACCCGATCCCTAACCCAAACCCTAACCCTAAACCGAACACGAACCCTAACCCTAACCCTAACCCGAACCTTAACCCTAACCCTAACCCGAACCCTAACACTAACCCTAACCCTAACCCTAAACCGAACCCTAACCCTAACCCTAACCCTAACCCGAACCTTAACCCTAACCCTAACCCTAACCCGAACCCTAACCCGAACCCTAAACCTAACCATAAACCTAACCCTAACCCTAACCCGAACCCTACCCTAACCCTAACCCGAACCCTAACCCTAAACGTAACCCTAACCCTAACCCGAACCCTAACCCTAACCCTAACCCCTAACCCTAACACTAACCCTAACCCTAACCCGAACCCTAACACTAACCCTAAACCTAAACCTAACCCGAACCCGAACCCTAAACCGAACCCTACCCCTAACCCTAATCCGAACCCTAACACTAACCTTAACCCTAACCCTAACCCGAACCCGAATCCTAACCCTAACCCTAACCCAAACCCTAACACTAACCCGAACCCTAACCCTAAGACGAACCCTAACACCTAAACCTAACTCTAACCCTAACCCTAACCTGAACCCTAACCCTAACCCTACCTCCTAAACCTAACCCTAACCCTAACCCGAACACTAACCCTAACCGAACCCTAACCCTACAACCGAACCCTAACCCGAACCCTAACCCTAACCCGAACCCGAACCCTACCCCTAACCCGAACCCTAACCCTAACCCGAACCCTAACACTAACACTAACCCTAACCCGAACCCGAACCCTAACACTAACCCGAACCCGAAACCTAACCCTAACCGAACCCTAAACCTAACCCGAACCCTAACCCGAACCCTAACCCGAACCCTTACCTGAACCCGAACCCTAACCCTAACCATAACCCTAACCCGAACCCGAACCCTAACCCTAACCCGAACCCTAACCCTAACCCGAACCCTAACCCTAACACTAACCCTAACCCGAACCCGAACCCTAACCCTAACCCTAACCTGAACCCTAACCCTAAACTTAACCGGAACCCTAAACCTAACCCTACCCCGAACACGAACCCTAACCCCTTACCCGAATCCTAACCCAAACACGAACCCTAACCCGAACCCTAACCCTAACCCGAACCCGAACCCTAACCCTAACCCTAACCCTAACCCGAACCCTTACCTAACCTCAACCCTAAACCGAACCCTAACCCTAACCCTAACCCGACACCTAATCCGAAACCTAATGCGAACCCTAACCCTAACTCTAACCCTAACCCGAACCTTAACCCTAACCCTACCTCGAACCTTAACCCTAACCCTTACCCTAAACCTAAACCTAAACCTAACCCGAACCCTAACCCTAACCCTGACCCTAACCCGAACCCTAACCCTAACCCTAAACCTAAGCCTAACCCGAACCCTAACCCTAACCCTAACCCGAGCCTTAACCCTAACCCTACCCCGAACCTTAAACCTAACCCTAACCCTAACCCTAAACCTAACCCGAACCTGAACCACAACCCTAATCCTAACCCTAACCGGAACCCTAACCCTAACCCTAACCCGAACCCTAACCTGAACCCTAAACCTAACCCTAACCCGAACCCTAACCCTAAACCTAACCTTAACCCTAACCCTAACCCTAAACCTAACCCTAACCCTAACCCGAACCGGAACACTAACCCGAACTCTACCCCTAACCCTAATCCGAACCCTTACCCTAACCCTAACCCTAACCCTAACCCTAACCCGAACCCTAACACTTACCAGAACACTAACACTAACCCTCACCCTAACCCGAACCCGAACCCGAACCCTAACCCGAACCCTAACCCTAACCCTAACCCGAAAACTAACCCTAACCCGAACCCTAACCCTAACCCTAACCCGAACCCTAACCCTAACCCTAACCCTAACCCGAACCCTAACCCTAACCCTAACCCTAACCCGAACCCGGACCCTAACCCAAACCCTAACCCTAAACCGAACACGAACCCTCACCCTAACCCTAACCCTAACCCGAACCTTAACCCTAACCCTAACCCGAACCCTAACCCTAACCTAACCCTAACCCTAACCCGAACCCTAACCCTAACCCTAACCCTAACCCGAACCCTAAACCTAACCCTAACCCTAACCCGAACCCTAACCCGAACCCTAACCCTAACCATAACCCGAACCCTAACCCTAACCCTAAACCTAACCCGAACCCTAACCCTAACCATAACCCTAACTCTAACCCTAACCCGAACCCTAAACTAACCCTAACCCGAACCCTAAGCCTAACCGTAACCCTAAGCCTAACCCGAACCCTAACCCTAACCCTAACTCCTAACCCTAACCCTAACCCTAACCCGAACCCTAACCCTAACCCTAACCCTAACCCGAGCCCGAACCCGAACCCTAACCCGAACCCTACCCCTAACCCTAATCCGACCCTAAGCCTAACCTTAAACCTAACCCTAACCCAAAATGGAACCCTAACCCTAACACTAACCCAAACCTAACCCTAACCCGAAACCTAACACTAACCCGAAACCTAACCCCTAACCCTAACCCTAACCCTAACCCGTACCCTAACCCTAACCCTACCTCCTAAACCTAACCCTAACCCTAACCCGAACCCTAACTCTAACCGAAACCTAACCCTAACCCGAACCCTAACCCGAACCCTAAACCTAACCCGATCCTGAATCCTACCCCTAACCCGAACCCTAACCCTAACCCGAACCCTAACCCTAACACTAACCCTAACCCGAACACGAACACTAACACTAACCCGAACCCGAACCCTAACCCGAACCCGAACCCTAACCCTAACACTAACCCTAAACCGAACCCGAACCCTAACCCTAACCCTAACCCTAACACTAAACCTAATCCTAACCCGAACCCTAACCCGAACCTGAACCCTAACACTAACACTAACCCTAACCCTAACTCGAACCCTAACCCTAACCCGAACCCTAACACTAACCCGAACCGTAACCCTAACCCGAACCCGAACCATAACCCTAACCCTAACCGGAATCCTAACCCTAACCCGAACCCTAACCCTAACCCAAACCCTAACCCTAAACCGAACCCTAACCCGAACCCTAACCCGAACCCTAACCCTAACCCGAACCCTAACCCTAACCCTAAACCGAACCCGAACCCTAACCCGAACCCTAACCCTAAACCTAACCCTAAACCGAACCCTAACCCTAACCCTAACTCTAACCCTAACCCGAACCTTAACCCTAACCCTACCCCGAACCTTAACCCTAACCCTAACCCTAACCCTAAACCTAACCCTAAACCGAACCCTAACCCTAACCCTTACCGTAACCCGAAACCTAACCCTAACCCTAACCCTAAACCTAACCTGAACCCTAAACCTAAACCTAACCCGAACCCTAACCCTAACCCTAACCCTAACCCGAACCCTAACCCTAACCCTAACCCTAACCCTAACCCGAACACTAACCCTAACCCTAACCCTAACCCGAACCCTGACCCTAACCTTAACCCTAACCCTAACCGTAAACCGAAACTGAAACCTAACCCTAACCGTAACCCGAACCCGAACCCTAACCCTAACCCGAACCCTAACCCTAACACTAACCCTAACCCTAACCCGAACCCGAACCCTAACCCTAACCCGAACCCTAACCCGAACCCAAACCCTAACCCTAACACTAACCCTAACCCGAACCCGAACCCTAACCCTAACCCTAACCTGAACCCTAACCCTAACCTTAACCGGAACCCTAACCCTAACCCTGCCCCGAACCCGAAACCTAACCCCTTACACGAATCCTAACCCTAACCCGAACCCTAACCCGAACCCTAACCCTAACCCTAACCCGAACCCTAAACCGAACCCTAACCCTAACCCGAACCCTGACCTAACCGTAACCCTAAACCGAACCCTAACCCTAACCCTAACCCGACACCTAACCCGAACCCTAACGCGAACCCTAACCCTAACCCTAACCCTCACCCTAAAACGAACCTTAACCCTAACCCTACACCGAACCTTAACCCTAACCCTAACCCTAAACCTAAACCTAACCCTAACCCGAACCCTAACCCTAACCCTAACCCTAACCCGAACCCTAACCCTAACCCGAACCCTAAACCTAACCCTAACCCGAACCCTACCCTAACCCTAGCCCGAACCCTAACCCTAACCGTAACCCTAACCCTAACTCGAACCCTAACCCTAACCCTAACCACTAACCCTAACCCTAACCCTAAACCGAACCCTAACCCTAACACTAACCCTACCCCTAACCCGAACCCTAACCTGAACCCTAACCCTAACCGAACCCTAACC
>JAVLSZ010000047.1:1652500-1662500 GCA_032313775.1 Urocyon cinereoargenteus | reverse complement strand
AACCCTAACCCTAACCCGAAACCTAAACCTAACCCGAACCCTAACCCTAACCCTAACCCGAACCCTAACCCTAACCCTAACCCTAACCCGAACCCTAACCCTAACCCTAACCCTAACCCGAACCCGGACCCTAACCCAAACCCTAACCCTAAACCGAACACGAACCCTCACCCTAACCCTAACCCTAACCCGAACCTTAACCCTAACCCTAACCCGAACCCTAACCCTAACCTAACCCTAACCTAACCCGAACCCTAACCCTAACCCTAACCCTAACCCGAACCCTAAACCTAACCCTAACCCTAACCCGAACCCTAACCCGAACCCTAACCCTAACCATAACCCGAACCCTAACCCTAACCCTAAACCTAACCCGAACCCTAACCCTAAACATAACCCTAACTCTAACCCTAACCCGAACCCTAACCTAACCCTAACCCGAACCCTAACCCTAACCCGAACCCTAACCCTAACCCTAACCCTAAGCCGAGCCCGAACCCGAACCCTAACCCGAACCCTACCCCTAACCCTAATCCGAACCCTAAGCCTAACCTTAAACCTAACCCTAACCCGAAACGGAACGCTAACCCTAACCCTAACCCAAACCTAACCCTAACCCAAAACCTAACACTAACCCGAAACCTAAAACCTAACCCTAACCCTAACCCTAACCCTAACCCGTACCCTAACCCTAACCCTACCTCCTAAACCTAACCCTAACCCTAACCCGAACCCTAACTCTAACCGAAACCTAACCCTAACCCGAACCCTAACCCGAACCCTAAACCTAACCCGATCCTGAACCCTACCCCTAACCCGAACCCTAACCCTAACCCGAACCCTAACCCTAACACTAACCCTAACCCGAACACGAACCCTAACACTAACCCGAACCCGAACCCTAACCCGAACCCGAACCCTAACCCTAACACTAACCCTAAACCGAACCCAAACCCTAACCCTAACCCTAACCCTAACACTAAAGCTAATCCTAACCCGAACCCTAACCCGAACCCGAACCTTAACACTAACACTAACCCTAACCCTAACTCGAACCCTAACCCTAACCCGAACCCTAACACTAAACCGAACCCTAACCCTAACCCGAACCCGAACCCTAACCATAACCCTAACCGGAATCCTAACCCTAACCCGAACCCTAACCCTAACCCAAACCCTAACCCTAAACCGAACCCTATCCCGAACCCTAACCCGAACCCTAACCCTAACCCGAACCCTAAACCTAACCCTAAACCGAACCCGAACCCTAACCCGAACCCTAACCGTAAACCTAACCCTAAACCGAACCCTAACCCTAACCCTAACCCTAACCCTAACCCGAACCTTAACCCTAACCCTACCCCGAACCTTAACCCTAACCCTAACCCTAACCCTAAACCTAACCCTAACCCGAACCCTAACCCTAACCCTTACCGTAACCCGAAACCTAACCCTAACCCTAACCCTAAACCTAACCTGAACCCTAAACCTAAACCTAACCCGAACCCTAACCCTAACCCTAACCCTAACCCGAACCCTAACCCTAACCCTAACCCTAACCCTAACCCTAACCCGAACACTAACCCTAACCCTAACCCTAACCCGAACCCTGACCCTAACCTTAACCCTAACCCTAACCGTAAACCGAAACTGAAAACTAACCCTAACCGTAACCCGAACCCGAACCCTAACCCTAACCCGAACCCTAACCCTAACACTAACCCTAACCCTAACCCGAACCCTAACCCTAACCCGAACCCTAACCCGAACCCAAACCCTAACACTAACCCTAACCCGAACCCGAACCCTAACCCTAACCCTAACCTGAACCCTAACCCTAACCTTAACTGGAACCCTAACCCTAACCCTGCCCCGAACCCGAACACTAACCCCTTACCCGAATCCTAACCCTAACCCGAACCCTAACCCGAACCCTAACCCTAACCCTAACCCGAACCCTAAACCGAACCCTAACCCTAACCCGAACCCTGACCTAACCGTAACCCTAAACCGAACCCTAACCCTAACCCTAACACGACACCTAACCCGAACCCTAACGCGAACCCTAACCCTAACCCTAAACCTCACCCTAAAACGAACCTTAACCCTAACCCTACACCGAACCTTAACCCTAACCCTAACCCTAAACCTAAACCTAACCCTAACCCGAAACCTAACCCTAACCCTAACCCTAACCCGAACCCTAACCCTAACCCGAACCCTAAACCTAACCCTAACCCGAACCCTACCCTAACCCTAGCCCGAACCCTAACCCTAACCGTAACCCTAACCCTAACTCGAACCCTAACCCTAACCCTAACCACTAACCCTAACCCTAACCCTAAACCGAACCCTAACACTAACACTAACCCTACCCCTAACCCGAACCCTAACCTGAACCCTAACCCTAACCCTAACCCTAACCTTAACCCTAACCCTAACCTTAACCGTAAACCTAACCCTAACCTTAAACCGAACCGGAACCCTAACCCGAACCCTACCCCTAACCCTAATCCGAACCCTAACACTAACCCTAACCCTAACCCTAAGCCGAACCCTAACACTAACCAGAACGCTAACCCTAACTCTAACCCTAACCCGAACGCGAAACCTAACCTGAACCCTAAACCTAACCCTAACCCGAACCCTAACCCTAACTCGAACCCTAAACCTAACCCTAACCGGAACCCTAACCCTAACCCTAACCCTAACCCGAACCCTAACACTAACCCTAACCCTAACCCGAACCCTAACCCAAACCCTAACCCTAAACCGAACACGAACCCTAACCCTAACCCTAACCCGAACCTTAACCCTAACCCTAACCCGAACCCTAACACTTACCCTAACCCTAACCCTAAACCGAACCCTAACCCTAACCCTAACCCTAACCCGAACCTTAACCCTAACCCTAACCCTAACCCGAACCCTAACCCGAACCCTAAACCTAACCATAAACCTAACCCTAACCCTAACCCGAACCCTACCCTAACCCTAACCCGAAACCTAACCCTAAACGTAACCCTAACCCTAACCCGAACCCTAACCCTAACCCTAACCCCTAACCCTAACACTAACCCTAACCCTAACCCGAACCCTAACACTAACCCTAACCCTAAACCTAACCCGAACCGGAACCCTAAACCGAACCCTACCCCTAACCCTAATCCGAACCCTAACACTAACCTTAACCCTAACCCTAACCCGAACCCGAATCCTAACCCTAACCCTAACCCAAACCCTAACACTAACCCGAACCCTAACCCTAACCCACCCTAACACCTAAACCTAACTCTAACCCTAACCCTAACCTGAACCCTAACCCTAACCCTACCTCCTAAACCTAACCCTAACCCTAACCCGAACACTAACCCTAACCGAACCCTAACCCTACACCCGAACCCTAACCCGAACCCTAACCCTAACCCGAACCCGAACCCTACCCCTAACCCGAACCCTAACCCTAACCCGAACCCTAACACTAACACTAACCTTAACCCGAACCCGAACTCTAACACTAACCCGAACCCGAACCCTAACCCTAACCGAACCCTAAACCTAACCCGAACCCTAACCCGAACCCTAACCCGAACCCTAACCCGAACCCGAACCCTAACCCTATCCCTAACCCTAACCCGAACCCGAACCCTAACCCTAACCCGAACCCTAACCCTAACCCGAACCCTAACCCTAACACTAACCCTAACCCGAACCCGAACCCTAACCCTAACCCTAACCTGAACCCTAACCCTAAACTTAACCGGAACCCTAAACCTAACCCTACCCCGACACGAACCCTAACACCTTAACCGAATCCTAACCCAAACCCGAACCCTAACCCGAACCCTAACCCTAACCCGAACCCGAACCCTAACCCTAACCCTAACCCTAACCCTAAGCCGAACCCTTACCTAACCGCAACCCTAAACCGAACACTAACCCTAACCCTAACCCGACACCTAATCCGAAACCTAATGCGAACCCTAACCCTAACTCTAACCCTAACCCGAAACTTAACCCTAACCCTACTTCGAACCTTAACCCTAACCCTTACCCTAAACCTAAACCTAAACCTAACCCGAACCCTAACCCTAACCCTGACCCTAACCCGAACCCTAAACCTAACCCTAACCCGAACCCTAACCTGAACCCTAACCCTAACCCTAACTCGAACCCTAACCCTAACCCTAACCCTAACCCTAACCCGAACCCTAACCCTAACCCTAACCCTAAACCTAACCCTAACCCGAAACCTAACCCGAACCCTAACCCGAACCCTAACCCTAACACTAACCCTAACTCTAACCCGAACGGTAACCCTAACCCTAACCCCTAACCCTAACCCTAACCCTAACCCGAACCCGAACCCTAACCCTAACCCTAACCCTAACCCTAACTCGAACCCGAACCCTAACCCGAACCCTACCCCTAACCCTAATCCGAACCCTAACCCTAACCCTAACCCTAACCCTAACCCGAAACCTAACCCTAACCAGAACCCTAACCCTAACCCTAACCCTAACCCGAACCCTAACCCTAACCCTCACCCTAACCCGAACCCTAACCCTAACCCGATCCCTAACCCGAACCCTAAACCTAACCCTAACCCGAACCCTAACCCTAACCCTAACCCTAACCCGAACCCTAACCAGAAGCATAACCCTAACCCTAACCCTAACCCGAACCCTAACCCTAACCCGAACCCGAACCCTAACCTTAACCGTAAACCTAACCCTAACCCGAACCCTAACCCTAACCCTAACCCGAACCCTAAACCTAACCCTAACCCGAACCCTAACCCTAACCGGAACCCTAACCCTAACCCTAACCCTAAGCCTAACCCGAACCCTAACCCTAAACCTAACCCGAGCCTTAACCCTAACCCTACCCCGAACCTTAACCCTAACCCTAACCCTAACCCTAAACCTAACCCGAACCTGAACCACAACCCTAATCCTAACCCTAACCGGAACCCTAACCCTAACCCTAACCCGAACCCTAACCTGAACCCTAAACCTAACCCTAACCCGAACCCTAACCCTAAACCTAACCTTAACCCTAACCCTAACCCTAAACCTAACCCTAACCCTAACCCGAACCGGAACACTAACCCGAACTCTACCCCTAACCCTAATCCGAACCCTTACCCTAACCCTAACCCTAACCCTAACCCTAACCCGAACCCTAACACTTACCAGAACACTAACACTAACCCTCACCCTAACCCGAACCCAAACCCGAACCCTAACCCGAACCCTAACCCTAACCCTAACCCGAAACCTAACCCTAACCCGAACCCTAACCCTAACCCTAACCCGAACCCTAACCCTAACCCTAACCCTAACCCGAACCCTAACCCTAACCCTAACCCTAACCCGAACCCGGACCCTAACCCAAACCCTAACCCTAAACCGAACACGAACCCTCACCCTAACCCTAACCCTAACCCGAACCTTAACCCTAACCCTAACCCGAACCCTAACCCTAACCTAACCCTAACCTAACCCGAACCCTAACCCTAACCCTAATCCTAACCCGAACCCTAAACCTAACCCTAACCCTAACCCGAACCCTAACCCGAACCCTAACCCTAACCATAACCCGAACCCTAACCCTAACCCTAAACCTAACCCGAACCCTAACCCTAACCATAACCCTAACTCTAACCCTAACCCGAACCCTAACCTAACCCTAACCCGAACCCTAAGCCTAACCGTAACCCTAAGCCTAACCCGAACCCTAACCCTAACCTTAACTCCTAACCCTAACCCTAACCCTAACCCGAACCCTAACCCTAACCCTAACCCTAACCCGAGCCCGAACCCGAACCCTAACCCGAACCCTACCCCTAACCCTAATCCGAACCCTAAGCCTAACCTTAAACCTAACCCTAACCCGAAACGGAACGCTAACCCTAACCCTAACCCAAACCTAACCCTAACCCGAAACCTAACACTAACCCGAAACCTAAAACCTAACCCTAACCCTAACCCTAACACGTACCCGTACCCTAACCCTAACCCTACCTCCTAAACCTAACCCTAACCCTAACCTGAACCCTAACTCTAACCGAAACCTAACCCTAACCCGAACCCTAACCCGAACCCTAAACCTAACACGATCCTGAACCCTACCCCTAACCCGAACCCTAACCCTAACCCGAACCCTAACCCTAACACTAACCCTAACCCGAACACGAACCCTAACACTAACCCGAACCCGAACCCTAACCCGAACCCGAACCCTAACCCTAACACTAACCCTAAACCGAACCCGAAGCCTAACCCTAACCCTAACCCTAACACAAAACCTAATCCTAACCCGAACCCTAACCCGAACCCGAACCCTAACACTAACACTAACCCTAACCCTAACTCGAACCCTAACCCTAACCCGAACCCTAACACTAACCCGAACCCTAACCCTAACCCGAACCCGAACCATAACCCTAACCCTAACCGGAATCCTAACCCTAACCCGAACCCTAACCCTAACCCAAACCCTAACCCTAAACCGAACCCTAACCCGAACCCTAACCCGAACCCTAACCCTAACCCGAACCCTAACCCTAACCATAAACCGAACCCGAACCCTAACCCGAACCCTAACCCTAAACCTAACCCTAAACCGAACCCTAACCCTAACCCTAACCCTAACCCTAACCCGAACCTTAACCCTAACCCTACCCCGAACCTTAACCCTAACCCTAACCCTAACCCTAAACCTAACCCTAACCCGAACCCTAACCCTTAACCTTACCGTAACCCGAAACCTAACCCTAACCCTAACCCTAAACCTAACCTGAACCCTAAACCTAAACCTAACCCGAACCCTAACCCTAACCCTAACCCTAACCCGAACCCTAACCCTAACCCTAACCCTAACCCTAACCCGAACACTAACCCTAACCCTAACCCTAACCCGAACCCTGACCCTAACCTTAACACTAACCCTAACCGTAAACCGAAACTGAAACCTAACCCTAACCGTAACCCGAACCCGAACCCTAACCCTAACCCGAACCCTAACCCTAACACTAACCCTAACCCTAACCCGAACCCTAACCCTAACCCGAACAGTAACCCGAACCCAAACCCTAACCCTAACACTAACCCTAACCCGAACCCGAACCCTAACCCTAACCCTAACCTGAACCCTAACCCTAACCTTAACCGGAACCCTAACCCTAACCCTGCCCCGAACCCGAACCCTAACCCCTTACCCGAATCCTAACCCTAACCCGAACCCTAACCCGAACCCTAACCCTAACCCTAACCCGAACCCTAAACCGAACCCTAACCCTAACCCGAACCCTGACCTAACCGTAACCCTAAACCGAACCCTAACCCTAACCCTAACCCGACACCTAACCCGAACCCTAACGCGAACCCTAACCCTAACCCTAACCCTCACCCTAAAACGAACCTTAACCCTAACCCTACACCGAACCTTAACCCTAACCCTAACCCTAAACCTAAACCTAACCCTAACCCGAACCCTAACCCTAACCCTAACCCTAACCCGAACCCTAACCCTAACCCGAACCCTAAACCTAACCCTAACCCGAACCCTACCCTAACCCTAGCCCGAACCCTAACCCTAACCGTAACCCTAACCCTAACTCGAACCCTAACCCTAACCCTAACCACTAACCCTAACCCTAACCCTAAACCGAACCCTAACCCTAACACTAACCCTACCCCTAACCCGAACCCTAACCTAACCCTAACCCTAACCCTAACCCTAACCTTAACCCTAACCCTAACCTTAACCCTAAACCTAACCCTAACCTTAAACCGAACCGGAACCCTAACCCGAACCCTACCCCTAACCCTAATCCGAACCCTAACACTAACCCTAACCCTAACCCTAAGCCGAACCCTAACACTAACCAGAACGCTAACCCTAACTCTAACCCTAACCCGAACGCGAAACCTAACCTGAACCCTAAACCTAACCCTAACCCGAACCCTAACACTAACTCGAACCCTAAACCTAACCCTAACCGGAACCCTAACCCTAACCCTAACCCTAACCCGAACCCTAACACTAACCCTAACCCTAACCCGAACCCTAACCCAAACCCTAACCCTAAACCGAACACGAACCCTAACCCTAACCCTAACCCGAACCTTAACCCTAACCCTAACCCGAACCCTAACACTTACCCTAACCCTAACCCTAAACCGAACCCTAACCCTAACCCTAACCCTAACCCGAACCTTAACCCTAACCCTAACCCTAACCCGAACCCTAACCCGAACCCTAAACCTAACCATAAACCTAACCCTAACCCTAACCCGAACCCTACCCTAAACCTAACCCGAAACCTAACCCTAAACGTAACCCTAACCATAACCCGAACCCTAACCCTAACCCTAACCCCTAACCCTAACCCTAACCCTAACCCTAACCCGAACCCTAACACTAACCCTAACCCTAAACCTAACCCGAAATTGAACCCTAAACCGAACCCTACCCCTAACCCTAATCCGAACCCTAACACTAACCTTAACCCTAACCCTAACCCGAACCCGAATCCTAACCCTAACCCTAACCCAAACCCTAACACTAACCTGAACCCTAACCCTAACCCACCCTAACACCTAAACCTAACTCTAACCCTAACCCTAACCTGAACCCTAACCCTAACCCTACCTCCTAAACCTAACCCTAACCCTAACCCGAACACTAACCCTAACCGAACCCTAACCCTACACCCGAACCCTAACCCGAACCCTAACCCTAACCCGAACCCGAACCCTACCCCTAACCCGAACCCTAACCCTAACCCGAACCCTAACACTAACACTAACCCTAACCCGAACCCGAACCCTAACACTAACCCGAACCCGAACCCTAACCCTAACCGAACCCTAAACCTAACCCGAACCCTAACCCGAACCCTAACCCGAACCCTAACCCGAACCCGAACCCTAACCCTAACCCTAACCCTAACCCGAACCCGAACCCTAACCCTAACCCGAACCCTAACCCTAACCCGAACCCTAACCCTAACACTAACCCTAACCCGAACCCGAACCCTAACCCTAACCCTAACCTGAACCCTAACCCTAAACTTAACCGGAACCCTAAACCTAACCCTACCCCGAACACGAACCCTAACACCTTACCCGAATCCTAACCCAAACCCGAACCCTAACCCGAACCCTAACCCTAACCCGAACCCGAACCCTAACCCTAACCCTAACCCTAACCCTAACCCGAACCCTTACCTAACCGCAACCCTAATCCGAACACTAACCCTAACCCTAACCCGACACCTAATCCGAAACCTAATGCGAACCCTAACCCTAACTCTAACCCTAACCCGAAACTTAACCCTAACCCTACCTCGAACCTTAACCCTAACCCTTACCCTAAACCTAAACCTAAACCTAACCCGAACCCTAACCCTAACCCTGACCCTAACCCGAACCCTAAACCTAACCCTAACCCGAACCCTAACCTGAACCCTAACCCTAAACCTAACTCGAACCCTAACCCTAACCCTAACCCTAACCCTAACCCGAACCCTAACCCTAACCCTAACCCTAAACCTAACCCTAACCCGAAACCTAACCCTAACCCTAACCCGAACCCTAACCCTAACAATAACCCTAACTCTAACCCGAACGGTAACCCTAACCCTAACCCCTAACCCTAACCCTAACCCTAACCCGAACCCGAACCCTAACCCTAACCCTAACCCTAACCCTAACTCGAACCCGAACACTAACCCGAACACTACCCCTAACCCTAATCCGAACCCTAACCCTAACCCTAACCCTAACCCTAACCCGAAACCTAACCCTAACCAGAACCCTAACCCTAACCCTAACCCTAACCCGAACCCTAACCCTAACCCTCACCCTAACCCGAACCCTAACCCTAACCCGATCCCTAACCCGAACCCTAAACCTAACCCTAACCCGAACCCTAACCCTAACCCTAACCCTAACCCGAACCCTAACCATAAGCATAACCCTAACCCTAACCC
>JAVLSZ010000047.1:1540000-1650000 GCA_032313775.1 Urocyon cinereoargenteus | reverse complement strand
TAACACTAACCCCTAACCCTAACCCTAACCCCTAAACCTAACCCGAACCTGAACCCTAACCCGAACCCTAACCCTTACCCTAACCCTAACCCTAACCCTAACCCGAACCCTAACCCTAAACCTAACCCTAACCCGAACCTTAACCCTAACCCTAACCCTAACCCGAATCCTAACCCGAACCCTAAACCTAACCCTAACCCAAACCCTAACCCTAACCCTAACCCTAACCCGAACCCTAACCCTAACCCTAACCCTAACCCTAACCCTAACCCGAAACCTACCCTAACCTTAACCCGAACCCTAACCCGAACCCTAACCCTAACCCTAACCCTAACCCTAAACCGAACCCTAACCCTAACCCTAACCCTAACCCGAACCCTAACCCTAACCCTAACCCTAACCCGAACCCTAACCCGATCCCTAACCCTAACCCTAACCCGAACCCTAACCCTAACCCTAACCCTACACGAACCCTAACCCTAACCATAACCCTAACCCTAAGCCTAACCCGAACCCTACCCTAACCCTAACCCTAATCCGAACCCTAACCCTAACCTTAACCCTAACACTAACCCGAAACGGAACCCTAACCCTAACCCTAACCCTAACCCTAATCCGAACCCTAACCCTAACCCTAACCCTAACCCTAACCCGAACCATAACCCTAACCCTAACCCGAACCCTAACCCTAACCCTAACCCTAACACGAACCCTAACCCTAACCATAACCCTAACCCTAACCCTAACCCGAACCCTACCCTAACCCTAACCCGAACCCGAACCCTACCCTAACCCTAACCCGAACCCTAACCCTAACCGTAACCCTAACCCTAACCCGAACCCTAACCCTAACCCTAACCCCTAACCCTAACCCTAACCCTAAACCGAACCATAACCCTAACCCTAACCCTAACCCAAACCCGAACCCGAACCCTAACCCGAACCCTACCCCTAACCCTAATCCGAACCCTAACCCTAACCTTAACCCTAACACTAACCCGAAACGGAACCCTAACCCTAACCCTAACCCAAACCCTAACCCTAACCGGAACCCTAACCCTAACCCGAAACCTAACCCCTAACCTTAACCCTAACCCTAACCCGAACCCGAACCCTAGGCCTAACCCTACCTCCTAAACCTAACCCTAACCCTAACCCGAACCCTAACCCTAACCGAAACCTAACCCTAACCCGAACCCTAACACGAACCCTAAACCTAACCCGAACCTGAACCCTACCCCTAATCCGTACCCTAACCCTAACCCGAACCCTAACCCTAACACTAACCCTAACCAGAACACGAACCCTAACACTAACCCGAACCCGAACCCTAACCCGAACCCGAACCCTAACCCTAACACTAACCCTAAACCGAACCCGAACCCTAACCCTAACCCTAACCCTAACACTAACCCTAACCCTAAACCGAACCGTAACCCGAACCCTACCCTAACCCTAACCCGAACCCGAACCCTACCCTAACCCTAACCCGAACCCTAACCCTAACCGTAACCCTAACCCTAACCCGAACCCTAACCCTAACCCTAACCCCTAACCCTAACCCTAACCCTAAACCGAACCATAACCCTAACCCTAACCCTAACCCAAACCCGAACCCGAACCCTAACCCGAACCCTACCCCTAACCCTAATCCGAACCCTAACCCTAACCTTAACCCTAACACTAACCCGAAACGGAACCCTAACCCTAACCCTAACCCAAACCCTAACCCTAACCGGAACCCTAACCCTAACCCGAAACCTAACCCCTATCCTTAACCCTAACCCTAACCCGAACCCGAACCCTAGGCCTAACCCTACCTCCTAAACCTAACCCTAACCCTAACCCGAACCCTAACCCTAACCGAAACCTAACCCTAACCCGAACCCTAACACGAACCCTAAACCTAACCCGAACCTGAACCCTACCCCTAATCCGTACCCTAACCCTAACCCGAACCCTAACCCTAACACTAACCCTAACCAGAACACGAACCCTAACACTAACCCGAACCCGAACCCTAACCCGAACCCGAACCCTAACCCTAACACTAACCCTAAACCGAACCGGAACCCTAACCCTAACCCTAACCCTAACACTAACCCTAACCCTAAACGGAACCGTAACCCGAACCCGAACTCTAACCCTAACCCTAACCCGAACCCTAACCCTAACCCGAACCCTAACACTAACCCGAACCCTAACCCTAAACCGAACCCGAACCCTAACCCTAACCCTAACCGGAATCCTAACCCTAACCCGAACCCTAACCCTAACCCAAACCCTAACCCTAACCCGAACCCTAACCCGAACCCTAACCCGAACCCTAACCCTAACCCGAACCCTAACCCGAACCCTAACCCGAACCCTAACCCTAACCCGAACCCTAACCCTAACCCTAACCCTAACCCGAAACCTAACCCTAACCCTAACCCTAACCCTAACCCGAACCTTAACCCTAACCCTACCCCGAAACTTAACCCTAACCCTAACCCTAACCCTAAACCTAACCCTAACCCGAACCCTAACCCTAACCCTTACCGTAACCCGAAACCTAACCTTAACCGTAACCCTAACCCGAACACTAACCTGAACCCTAAACCTAAACCTAACCCGAACCCTAACCCTAACCCTAAACCGAACCCTAACCCTAACCCTAACCCTAACCCTAACCCTAACTCGAACACTAACCCTAACCCTATCCCTAACCCGAACCGTGACCCTAACCCTAACCCTAACCCTAACCCTAACCCGAAACTGAACCCTAACCCTAACCGTACCCCGAACCCGAACCCTAAACCTAAACCGAACCCTAACCCTAACACTAACCCTAACCCGAACCCTAACCCTTACCCGAAACCTAACCCGAACCCAAACCCTAACCCTAACACTAACCCTAACCCGAACCCGAACCTTAACCCTAAACCTAACCTGAACCCTAACCCTAACTTAACTGGAACCCTAACCCTAACCCTACCCCGAACCCGAACACTAACCCCTTACCCGAAACCTAACCCTAACCCGAACCCTAACCCGAACCCTAACCCTAACCCGAACCCGAACCCTAAACCGAACCCTAACCCTAACCCGAACCCTGACCTAACCGTAACCCTAAACCAAACCCTAACCCTAACCCTAACCCGACACCTAACCCGAACCCTAACGCGAACCCTAACCCTAACCCTAACCCTAACCCTAACCCTAACCCGAACTTTAACCCTAACCCTACCCCGAACCTTAACCCTAACCCTAACCCTAAACCTAAACCTAACCCTAACCCGAAACCTAACCCTAACCCTAACCCTAACCCGAACCCTAACCCTAACCATAACCCTAACCCTAACCCTAACCCGAACCCTACCCTAAACCTAGCCCGAACCCTAACCCTAACCGTAACCCTAAACCTAACCCGAACCCTAACCCTAACCCTAACCCCTAACCCTAACCCTAACCCTAACCTGAACCCTAACCCTAACCCTAAACCTAACCCTAACCCTAACCCGAACCTTAACCCTAACCCTACCACGAACCTTAACCCTAACCCTAACCCTAAACCTAAACCTAACCCTAACCCGAAACCTAACCCTAACCCTAACCCTAACCCGAACCCTAACCCGAACCCTACCCCTAACCCTAATCCGAAATCTAACCCTAACCCAAACCCTAACCCTAACCCGAACCGGAACCCTAACCCTAAACCTAACCCTAACCCTAACCCTAACCCGAACCCTAACCCTAACCCTACCTCCAAAACCTAACCCTAACCCTAACCCGAACCCTAACCGTAACCGAACCCTAACCCTAACACGAACCCTAACCAGAACCCTAAACCTAAACCGAACCCGATCCCTACCCCTAACCCGAACACTAACCCTAACCCGAACCCTAACACTAACACTACCATAACCCGAACCCAAACCCTAACAGTAACCCGAACCCGAACCCTAACCCGAATCTGAACCCTAACCCTAACACTAACCCTAAACCGAACCCGAACCCTAAACCTAAACCTAACCATAACACTAACCCTAACCCTAACCCGAACCATAACCCGAACCCGAACCCTAACCCCTAACCCTAACCCTAACCCGAACCCTAACCCTAACACTAACCCTAACCCTAACCCTAACCCGAACCCTGACTCTAACCCTAACCCTAACCCTAAACCTAACCCAAAACTGAACCCTAACCCTAACCCTAACCGTAACCCGAACCCGAGCCCTAACACTAACCCGAACCCTAACCCTAACACTAACCCTAACCCTAACACGAACCCTAACCCTAACCCGAACCCTAACCCGAACCCGAACCCTAACCCTAACACTAACCCTAACCCGAACCCGAACCCTAACCCTAACCCTAACCTGAACCCTAACCCTAACCTTTACCGGAACCCTAACCCTAACCCTACCCCGAACACGAACCCTAACCCCTTACCCGAATCCTAACCCTAACCCGAACCCTAACCCGAACCATAACCCTAACCCGAACCCTAACCGAAACCTAACCCTAACCCGAACCCAAACCCTAACCCTAACCCTAACTCTAAGCCTAACCCGAACCCTGACCTAACCGTAAACCTAAACCGAACCCTAAACCTAACCCTAACCCGAACCCTAACTCTAACCCTAACCCTAACCCTAACCCTAACCCTAACCCTAACCCGAACGGTAACCCTAACCCTAACCACTAACACTAACCCTAACCCTAACCCGAACCCGAACCCGAACCCTAAACCTAACCCTAAACCTAACCCTAACTCGAACCCGAACCCTAACCCGAACCCTACACCTAACCCTAATCCGAACCCTAACCCTAACCCTAACCCTAAACCTAACCCGAACCCTAACCCTAACCAGAACCCTAACCCTAACCCTAACCCTAACCTGAAACCTAACCCTAACCCTCACCCTAACCCGACCCTAACCCTAAGCCTAACCCTAACCCGAACCCTAACCCGAACCCTAACCCTAACCCTAACCCGAACCCTAACCCTAACCCTAACCCTAACCCGAACCCTAACCGTAACCATAACCCTAACCCTAACCCTAACCCGAACCCTAACCCTAACCCTAACCCGAAACCTAACCTTAAACGTAACCCTAACCCTAACCCGAACCCTAACCCTAAACCTAACCCGAACCCTAAACCTAACCCTAAACCGAACCCTAACCCTAACCCGAACCCTAACCCTAACCCTAACCCTAAGCCTAACACGAACCCTAACCCGAAACCTAACCTTAACCCTAACCTGAACCCTAACACTAAACCTAACCCTAACCCTAACCCGAACCCTAACCCTAACCCTAATCCTAACCGGAACCCTAATCCTAATCCTAACCCGAACCCGAACCCTAACCCCTTACCCGAATCTTAACACTAACCCGAAACCTAACGCGAACCCTAACCCTAACCCTAACCCCAAACCCGAACCCTAACCCTAACCCTAACCCGAACCCGAACCCTAACCCTAACCCTAACCCTAAACCTAAACCGAACCCTAAACCTAACCCTAACCCGAACCCTAACCCTAACCCTAACCCTAACCCGAACGGTGACCCTAACCCTAACCCCTAACCCTAACCCTAACCCTAACCCTAACCCGAACCCTAACCCTAACCCTAAAACTAACCCTAACCCGTACCCGAACCCTAACCCGAACCCTACCCTTAACCCTAATCCGAACCCTAACCCTAACACTAACCCTAACCCTAACCCGAACCCTAACCCTAACCGGAACCCTAACCCTAACCCTAACCCTAACCCTAACCCGAAACCTAACCCGAACCCTAACCCTAACCCTAACCCTAACCCTAACCCTAACCCGAACCCTAAACCTAACCCTAACCCGAACCCTAACCCTAACCCTAACCCTAACCCTAACCCGAACGGTAACCCTAACACTAACCCCTAACACTAACCCTAACCCTAACCCTAACCCTAACCCGAACCCTAACCCTAACCCTAACCCTAACCCTAACCCGTACCCGAACCCTAACCCGAACCCTACCCCTAACCCTAATCCGAACCCTAACCCTAACCCTAACCCGAACCCTAACCCTAACCGGAACCCTAACCCTAACCCTAACCCTAACCCGAACCCTAACAAGAACCCTAACCCTAACCCTAACCCGAACCCTAACCCTAAACTTAACCGGAACCCTAACACTAACCCTAACCCGAACCCGAACCATAACCCATTACCCGAATCCTAACCCTAACCCAAACCCTAACCCGAACCCTAACCCTAACCCTAACCCCGAACCCGAACCCTAACCCTAACCCTAACCCGAACCCTAACCCGAACCCTAACCCTAACCCGATCCCGAACCCTAACCCTAACCCGAACCCGACCCCTAACCCTAGCCCTAACCCAAACCCTAACACTAACCCGAACCCTAACCCTAACCCTAACCTTAAACCGAACCCTAACCCTAACCCTAACCCGACCCCTAACACGAACCCTAACGCGAACCCTAACCCTAACCCTAACCCTAATCCTAACTCGAACCTTAACCCTAACCCTAACCCGAAACCTAACCCTAACATTAACCCTAACCCTAAACCTAAACCGAACCCTAACCCTAACCCTCACCCTGCCCCGAACCCTAACCCTAATCCTAACCCTAAACCGAACCCTAACCCGAACCCTAACCCTATCCCTAACCCGAACCCTAACCCTAAACCTAACCCTAACCCGAACACTAACCCTAACACTAACCCGAACCCTAACCCTAACCCGAACCCTAACCCTTACCGTAACCCTAACCCTAACCCGAACCCTAACCCTAACCCTAACCCCTAACACTAACCCTAACCCTAACCCCTTACCCGAATCCTAACCCTAACCTGAAACCTAACCCGAAACCTAACCCTAACCCTAACCCCAAACCGAACCCGAACCCTAACCCTAACCCGAACCCGAACCCTAACCCTAACCCTAACCCTAAACCTAAACAGAACCCTAAACCTAACCCTAACCCGAACCCTAACCCTAACACTAACCCTAACCCTAACCCGAACGGTAACCCTAACCCTAACCCCTAACCCTAACCCTAACCCTAACCCTAACCCGAACCCTAACCCTAACCCTAACCCTAACCCGAACCCTAACCCTAACCTTAACCGGAACCCTAACACTAAACCTAACCCTAACCCGAACCCTAACCCTAACCCGAACCCTAACACTAACCCTAACCCTAACCCGAACCCTAAACCTAACCCTAACCCGAACCCTAACCCTAACCCTAACCCTAATCCTAACCCGAACGTAACCCTAACACTAACCCCTAACCCTAACCCTAACCCTAACCCTTACCCGAATCCTAACCCTAACCCGAACCCTAACACGAACCCTAACCCTAACCCTAACCCCGAACCCGAACCCTAACCCTAACCCTAACCCGAACCCTAACCCGAAACCTAACCTTAACCCGATCCCGAACCCTAACCCTAACCCGAACCCGAACCCTAAACCTAACCCTAACCCAAACCCTAACACTAACCCGAACCCTAACCCTAACCCTAACCTTAACCCGAACCCTAACCCTAACCCTAACCCGACCCCTAACCCGAACCCTAACGCGAACCCTAACCCTAACCCTAACCCTAATACAAACTCGAACCTTAAACCTAACCCTAACCCGAAACCTAACCCTAACATTAACCCTAACCCTAAACCTAAACCGAACCCTAACCCTAACCCTCACTCTGCCCCGAACCCTAACCCTAATCCTAACCCTAACCCGAACCCTAACCCGAACCCTAACACTATCCCTAACCCGAACCCTAATCCTAACCCTAACCCTAACCCGAACACTAACCCTAACACTAACCCGAAACCTAAACCTAACCCGAACCCTAAATCTAACCGTAACCCTAACCCTAACCTGAACCCTAACCATAACCCTAACCCCTAACACTAACCCTAACCCTAAACCTAACCCTAACCCTAACCCGAACCCGAACCCTAACCCGAACCCTACACCTAACACTAATCCGAACCCTAACCCTAACCTTAATCCTAACCCTAACCCTAACCCGAACACGAACCCTAACCCGAACCCTAACCCTAACGCTAAACCTAACCCTAACCCGAACCCTAACCCTAACCCTAATCCTAACCCGAACCCTAACCCTTACCATAACCCTAACACTAACCCTACCCGAACCCTACCCTAACCCTAACCCGAACCCTAACCCGAACCGTAACCCTAATCCTAACCCTCACCCTAACCCGAACCCTAACCCTAACCCTAACCCGAACCCGAACCCTAACCCGAACCCGAACCCTAACCCTAACCCTAACCCTAACCCGAACCCTAACCCTAACCCTAACCCTAAACCGAACCCTAACCATAACCATAACCCTAACCCTAACCCTAACCCGAACCCTAACCCTAACCCTAACCCGAAATCTAACCTTAACCGTAAACCTAACCCTAACCCGAACCCTAACCCTAACCCTTACCCGAACCCTAAACCTAACCCTAACCCGAACCCTAACCCTAACCCGAACCCTAAACCTAACCCGAACCCTAAGCCTAACCCGAACCCTAACCCTAACCCTAACCCGAACCTTAACCCTAACCCTACCCCGAACCTTAAACCTAACCCTAACCCTAACCCTAAACCTAACCCGAACCCGAACCCCAAACCTAATCCTAACCCTAACCGGAACCCTAACCCTAACCCTAACCCTAACCTGAACCCTAACACTAACCCTAACCCGAACCCTACCCCTAACCCTAATCCGAACCATAACCCTAACATTAACCCTAACCCTAACCCGAACCGGAACCCTAACCCAAACCCTAACCCAAACACTAACCCTAACCCGAACCCTAACCCTAACCCGAACCCTAACCCCTAAACCTAACCCTAACCCTAACCCTAACCCGAACCCTAACCCTAACACTACCTCCTAAACCTAACCCTAACCCTAACCCGAAACCTAACCCTAACCGAACCCTAATCCTAACCCGAACCCTAACTCGAACCCTAACCCTAACCCTAACCCGAACCCGAACCCTAACCCTAACACTAACCCCTAACCCTAACCCTAACCCCTAAACCTAACCCGAACCCGAACCCTAACCCGAACCCTAACCCTTACCCTAACCCTAACCCTAACCCTAACCCGAACCCTAACCCTAAACCTAACCCTAACCCGAACCTTAACCCTAACCCTAACCCTAACCCGAACCCTAACCCTAACTGAAACCTAACCCTAACCCGAACCCTAACACGAACCCTAAACCTAACCCGAACCTGAAACCTACCCCTAATCCGTACCCTAACCCTAACCCGAACCCTAACCCTAACACTAACCCTAACCCGAACACGAACCCTAACACTAACCCGAACCCGAACCCTAACCCGAACCCGAACCCTAACCCTAACACTAACCCTAAACCGAACCCGAACCCTAACCCTAACCCTAACCCTAACACTAACCCTAACCCTAAACCGAACCGTAACCCGAACCCGAACCCTAACCCTAAACCTAACCCGAACCCTAACCCTAACCCGAACCCTAACACTAACCCGAACCCTAACCCTAAACCGAACCCGAACCCTAACCCTAACCCTAACCGGAATCCTAACCCTAACCCGAACCCTAACCCTAACCCAAACCCTAACCCTAACCCGAACCCTAACCCGAACCCTAACCCGAACCCTAACCCTAACCCGAACCCTAACTCGAACCCTAACCCGAACCCTAACCCTAACCCGAACCCTAACCCTAACCCTAACCCGAAACCTAACCCTAACCCTAACCCTAACCCTAACCCGAACCTTAACCCTAACCCTACCCCGAAACTTAACCCTAACCCTAACCCTAACCCTAAACCTAACCCTAACCCGAACCCTAACCCTAACCCTTACTGTAACCCGAAACCTAACCTTAACCCTAACCCTAACCCGAACACTAACCTGAACCCTAAACCTAAACCTAACCCGAACCCTAACCCTAACCCTAAACCGAACCCTAACCCTAACCCTAACCCTAACCCTAACTCGAACACTAACCCTAACCCTATCCCTAACCCGAACCGTGACCCTAACCCTAACCCTAACCCTAACCCTAACCCGAAACTGAACCCTAACCCTAACCGTACCCCGAACCCGAACCCTAAACCTAAACCGAACCCTAACCCTAACACTAACCCTAACCCGAACCCTAACCCTAACCCGAAACCTAACCCGAACCCAAACCCTAACCCTAACACTAACCCTAACCCTAACCCGAACCTTAACCCTAAACCTAACCTGAACCCTAACCCTAACCTTAACTGGAACCCTAACCCTAACCCTACCCCGAACCCGAACACTAACCCCTTACCCGAAACCTAACCCTAACCCGAACCCTAACCCGAACCCTAACCCTAACCCGAACCCGAACCCTAAACCGAACCCTAACCCTAACCCGAACCCTGACCTAACCGTAACCCTAAACCGAACCCTAACCCTAACCCTAACCCGACACCTAACCCGAACCCTAACGCGAACCCTAACCCTAACCCTAACCCTAACCCTAACCCTAACCCGAACCTTAACCCTAACCCTACCCCGAACCTTAACCCTAACCCTAACCCTAAACCTAAACCTAACCCTAACCCGAAACCTAACCCTAACCCTAACCCTAACCCGAACCCTAACCCTAACCATAACCCTAACCCTAACCCTAACCCGAACCCTACCCTAACCCTAGCCCGAACCCTAACCCTAACCGTAACCCTAAACCTAACCCGAACCCTAACCCTAACCCTAACCCCTAACCCTAACCCTAACCCTAACCCTAACCCGAACCCTAACCCTAACCCTAAACCTAACCCTAACCCGAACCCGAACCCGAACCCTAACCCGAACCCTACCCCTAACCCTAATCCGAAATCTAACCCTAACCCAAACCCTAACCCTAACCCGAACCGGAACCCTAACCCTAACCCTAACTCAAACCCTAACCCTAACCCGAACCCTAATCCTAACCCGAACCCTAACCCCTAAACCTAACCCTAACCCTAACCCTAACCCGAACCCTAACCCTAACCCTACCTCCTAAACCTAACCCTAACCCTAAACCGAACCCTAACCGTAACCGAACCCTAACCCTAACACGAACCCTAACCAGAACCCTAAACCTAACCCGAACCCGATCCCTACCCCTAACCCGAAAACTAACCCTAACCCGAACCCTAACACTAACACTACCATAACCCGAACCCGAACCCTAACAGTAACCCGAACCCGAACCCTAACCCGAATCTGAACCCTAACCCTAACACTAACCCTAAACCGAACCCGAACCCTAAATCTAACACTAACCATAACACTAACCCTAACCCTAACCCGAACCATAACCCGAACCCGAACCCTAACCCCTAACCCTAACCCTAACCCGAACCCTAACCCTAACACTAACCCTAACCCAAACCCTAACCCTAACCCGAACCCTAACCCGAACCCTAACCCGAATACTTACCCTAACCCTAACGGGAACCCGAACCCTAACACGAACGCTAACCCTAAACGTAACCCTAACACGAACCCTAAACCTAACCCTAACCGTAACCCTAACCCTAACCCGAACCTTAAACCTAACCCTACCCCGAACCTTAACCCTAACCCTAACCCTAACCCTAAACTTAACCCTAACCCGAACCCTAACCCTAACCCTTACCGTAACCCGAAAACGAACCCTAACCCTAACCTGAACCCTAAACCTAAACCTAACCCGAACCCTAACCCTAACCCTAACCCTAACACTAACCCTAACCCTGACCCTAACCCGAACCCTGACTCTAACACTAACCCTAACCCTAAACCTAACCCAAAACTGAACCCTAACCCTAACCCTAACCGTAACCCGAACCCGAACCCTAACCCTAACCCGAACCCTAACCCTAACACTAACCCTAACACTAACACGAACCCTAACCCTAACCCGAACCCTAACCCGAACCCGAACCCTAACCCTAACACTAACCCTAACCCGAACCCGAACCCTAACCCTAACCCTAACCTGAACCCTAACCCTAAATTTACCGGAACCCTAACCCTAACCCTACCCCTAACCCGAACCCTAACCCCTTACCCGAATCCTAACCCTAACCCGAACCCTAACCCGAACCATAACCCTAACCCGAACCCTAACCCGACACCTAACCCTAACCCGAACCCAAACCCTAACCCTAACCCTAACTCTAAGCCTAACCCGAACCCTGACCTAACCGTAACCCTAAACCGAACCCTAAACCTAACCCTAACCCGAACCCTAACTCTAACCCTAACCCTAACCCTAACCCTAACCATAACCCGAACGGTAACCCTAACCCTAACCACTAACACTAACCCTAACCCTAACCCGAACCCGAACCCTAACCCTAACCCTAACCCTAACCCTAACTCGAACCCGAACCCTAACCCGAACCCTACACCTAACCCTAATCCGAACCCTAACCCTAACCCTAACCCTAACCCTAAACCTAACCCGAACCCTAACCCTAACCAGAACCCTAACCCTAACCCTAACCCATACCCTATCCTAAACCTAACCCTAACCCTAACACTAACCCTAACCCTAAACCTAACCCTAACCCGAACCCTAAACCTAACCCTAACCCGAACCCTAACCCTAACCCTAACCCTAACCCTAACCCGAACGGTAACCCTAACACTAACCCCTAACACTAACCCTAACCCTAACCCTAACCCTAACCCGAACCCTAACCCTAACCCTAACCCTAACCCTAACCCGTACCCGAACCCTAACCCGAACCCTACCCCTAACCCTAATCCGAACCCTAACCCTAACCCTAACCCGAACCCTAACCCTAACCGGAACCCTAACCCTAACCCTAACCCTAACCCGAACCCTAACCCGAACCCTAACCCTAACCCTAACCCGAACCCTAACCCTAAACTTCACCGGAACCCTAACACTAACCCTAACCCGAACCCGAACCATAACCCATTACCCGAATCCTAACCCTACCCGAACCCTAACCCGAACCCTAACCCTAACCCTAACCCCGAACCCGAACCCTAACCCGAACCCTAACCCGAACCCTAACCCTAACCCGATCCCGAACCCTAACCCTAACCCGAACCCGACCCCTAACCCTAGCCCTAACCCAAACCCTAACACTAACCCGAACCCTAACCCTAACCCTAACCTTAAACCGAACCCTAACCCTAACCCTAACCCGACCCCTAACACGAACCCTAACGCGAACCCTAACCCTAACCCTAACCCTAATCCTAACTCGAACCTTAACCCTAACCCTAACCCGAAACCTAACCCTAACATTAACCCTAACCCTAAACCTAAACCGAACCCTAACCCTAACCCTCACCCTGCCCCGAACCCTAACCCTAATCCTAACCCTAAACCGAACCCTAACCCGAACCCTAACCCTATCCCTAACCCGAACCCTAACCCTAAACCTAACCCTAACCCGAACACTAACCCTAACACTAACCCGAACCCTAACCCTAACCCGAACCCTAACCCTTACCGTAACCCTAACCCTAACCCGAACCCTAACCCTAACCCTAACCCCTAACACTAACCCTAACCCTAACCCCTTACCCGAATCCTAACCCTAACCTGAAACCTAACCCGAAACCTAACCCTAACCCTAACCCCAAACCGAACCCGAACACTAACCCTAACCCGAACCCGAACCCTAACCCTAACCCTAACCCTAAACCTAAACAGAACCCTAAACCTAACCCTAACCCGAACCCTAACCCTAACACTAACCCTAACCCTAACCCGAACGGTAACCCTAACCCTAACCCCTAACCCTAACCCTAACCCTAACCCTAACCCTAACCCGAACTCTAACCCTAACCCTAATCCTAACCCGAACCCTAACCCTAACCTTAACCGGAACCCTAACACTAAACCTAACCCTAACCCGAACCCTAACCCTAACCCGAACCCTAACCCTAACCCTAACCCTAACCCGAACCCTAAACCTAACCCTAACCCGAAACCTAACCCTAACCCTAACCCTAATCCTAACCCGAACGTAACCCTAACACTAACCCCTAACCCTAACCCTAACCCTAACCCTTACCCGAATCCTAACCCTAACCCGAACCCTAACACGAACCCTAACCCTAACCCTAACCCCGAACCCGAACCCTAACCCTAACCCTAACCCGAACCCTAACCCGAAACCTAACCTTAACCCGATCCCGAACCCTAACCCTAACCCGAACCCGAACCCTAAACCTAACCCTAACCCAAACCCTAACACTAACCCGAACCCTAACCCTAACCCTAACCTTAACCCGAACCCTAACCCTAACCCTAACCCGACCCCTAACCCGAACCCTAACGCGAACCCTAACCCTAACCCTAACCCTAATACAAACTCGAACCTTAAACCTAACCCTAACCCGAAACCTAACCCTAACATTAACCCTAACCCTAAACCTAAACCGAACCCTAACCCTAACCCTCACTCTGCCCCGAACCCTAACCCTAATCCTAACCCTAACCCGAACCCTAACCCGAACCCTAACACTATCCCTAACCCGAACCCTAATCCTAACCCTAACCCTAACCCGAACACTAACCCTAACACTAACCCGAAACCTAAACCTAACCCGAACCCTAAATCTAACCGTAACCCTAACCCTAACCTGAACCCTAACCATAACCCTAACCCCTAACACTAACCCTAACCCTAAACCTAACCCTAACCCTAACCCGAACCCGAACCCTAACCCGAACCCTACACCTAACACTAATCCGAACCCTAACCCTAACCTTAATCCTAACCCTAACCCTAACCCGAACACGAACCCTAACCCGAACCCTAACCCTAACGCTAAACCTAACCCTAACCCGAACCCTAACCCTAACCCTAATCCTAACCCGAACCCTAACCCTTACCATAACCCTAACACTAACCCTACCCGAACCCTACCCTAACCCTAACCCGAACCCTAACCCGAACCGTAACCCTAATCCTAACCCTCACCCTAACCCGAACCCTAACCCTAACCCTAACCCGAACCCGAACCCTAACCCGAACCCGAACCCTAACCCTAACCCTAACCCGAACCCTAACCCTAACCCTAACCCTAAACCGAACCCTAACCATAACCATAACCCTAACCCTAACCCTAACCCGAACCCTAACCCTAACCCTAACCCGAAATCTAACCTTAACCGTAAACCTAACCCTAACCCGAACCCTAACCCTAACCCTTACCCGAACCCTAAACCTAACCCTAACCCGAACCCTAACCCTAACCCGAACCCTAAACCTAACCCGAACCCTAAGCCTAACCTGAACCCTAACCCTAACCCTAACCCGAACCTTAACCCTAACCCTACCCCGAACCTTAAACCTAACCCTAACCCTAACCCTAAACCTAACCCGAACCCGAACCCCAAACCTAATCCTAACCCTAACCGGAACCCTAACCCTAACCCTAACCCTAACCTGAACCCTAACACTAACCCTAACCCGAACCCTACCCCTAACCCTAATCCGAACCATAACCCTAACATTAACCCTAACCCTAACCCGAACCGGAACCCTAACCCTAACCCTAACCCAAACACTAACCCTAACCCGAACCCTAACCCTAACCCGAACCCTAACCCCTAAACCTAACCCTAACCCTAACCCTAACCCGAACCCTAACCCTAACACTACCTCCTAAACCTAACCCTAACCCTAACCCGAAACCTAACCCTAACCGAACCCTAATCCTAACCCGAACCCTAACTCGAACCCTAACCCTAACCCTAACCCGAACCCGAACCCTAACCCTAACACTAACCCCTAACCCTAACCCTAACCCCTAAACCTAACCCGAACCCGAACCCTAACCCGAACCCTAACCCTTACCCTAACCCTAACCCTAACCCTAACCCGAACCCTAACCCTAAACCTAACCCTAACCCGAACCTTAACCCTAACCCTAACCCTAACCCGAACCCTAACCCTAACTGAAACCTAACCCTAACCCGAACCCTAACACGAACCCTAAACCTAACCCGAACCTGAACCCTACCCCTAATCCGTACCCTAACCCTAACCCGAACCCTAACCCTAACACTAACCCTAACCCGAACACGAACCCTAACACTAACCCGAACCCGAACCCTAACCCGAACCCGAACCCTAACCCTAACACTAACCCTAAACCGAACCCGAACCCTAACCCTAACCCTAACCCTAACACTAACCCTAACCCTAAACCGAACCGTAACCCGAACCCGAACCCTAACCCTAAACCTAACCCGAACCCTAACCCTAACCCGAACCCTAACACTAACCCGAACCCTAACCCTAAACCGAACCCGAACCCTAACCCTAACCCTAACCGGAATCCTAACCCTAACCCGAACCCTAACCCTAACCCAAACCCTAAACCTAACCCGAACCCTAACCCGAACCCTAACCCGAACCCTAACCCTAACCCGAACCCTAACCCGAACCCTAACCCGAACCCTAACCCTAACCCGAACCCTAACCCTAACCCTAACCCGAAACCTAACCCTAACCCTAACCCTAACCCTAACCCGAACCTTAACCCTAACCCTACCCCGAAACTTAACCCTAACCCTAACCCTAACCCTAAACCTAACCCTAACCCGAACCCTAACCCTAACCCTTACTGTAACCCGAAACCTAACCTTAACCCTAACCCTAACCCGAACACTAACCTGAACCCTAAACCTAAACCTAACCCGAACCCTAACCCTAACCCTAAACCGAACCCTAACCCTAACCCTAACCCTAACCCTAACTCGAACACTAACCCTAACCCTATCCCTAACCCGAACCGTGACCCTAACCCTAACCCTAACCCTAACCCTAACCCGAAACTGAACCCTAACCCTAACCGTACCCCGAACCCGAACCCTAAACCTAAACCGAACCCTAACCCTAACACTAACCCTAACCCGAACCCTAACCCTAACCCGAAACCTAACCCGAACCCAAACCCTAACCCTAACACTAACCCTAACCCTAACCCGAACCTTAACCCTAAACCTAACCTGAACCCTAACCCTAACCTTAACTGGAACCCTAACCCTAACCCTACCCCGAACCCGAACACTAACCCCTTACCCGAAACCTAACCCTAACCCGAACCCTAACCCGAACCCTAACCCTAACCCGAACCCGAACCCTAAACCGAACCCTAACCCTAACCCGAACCCTGACCTAACCGTAACCCTAAACCGAACCCTAACCCTAACCCTAACCCGACACCTAACCCGAACCCTAACGCGAACCCTAACCCTAACCCTAACCCTAACCCTAACCCTAACCCGAACCTTAACCCTAACCCTACCCCGAACCTTAACCCTAACCCTAACCCTAAACCTAAACCTAACCCTAACCCGAAACCTAACCCTAACCCTAACCCTAACCCGAACCCTAACCCTAACCATAACCCTAACCCTAACCCTAACCCGAACCCTACCCTAACCCTAGCGCGAACCCTAACCCTAACCGTAACCCTAAACCTAACCCGAACCCTAACCCTAACCCTAACCCCTAACCCTAACCCTAACCCTAACCCTAACCCGAACCCTAACCCTAACCCTAAACCTAACCCTAACCCGAACCCGAACCCGAACCCTAACCCGAACCCTACCCCTAACCCTAATCCGAAATCTAACCCTAACCCAAACCCTAACCCTAACCCGAACCGGAACCCTAACCCTAACCCTAACCCAAACCCTAACCCTAACCCGAACCCTAATCCTAACCCGAACCCTAACCCCTAAACCTAACCCTAACCCTAACCCTAACCCGAACCCTAACCCTAACCCTACCTCCTAAACCTAACCCTAACCCTAAACCGAACCCTAACCGTAACCGAACCCTAACCCTAACACGAACCCTAACCAGAACCCTAAACCTAACCCGAACCCGATCCCTACCCCTAACCCGAAAACTAACCCTAACCCGAACCCTAACACTAACACTACCATAACCCGAACCCGAACCCTAACAGTAACCCGAACCCGAACCCTAACCCGAATCTGAACCCTAACCCTAACACTAACCCTAAACCGAACCCGAACCCTAAATCTAACACTAACCATAACACTAACCCTAACCCTAACCCGAACCATAACCCGAACCCGAACCCTAACCCCTAACCCTAACCCTAACCCGAACCCTAACCCTAACACTAACCCTAACCCAAACCCTAACCCTAACCCGAACCCTAACCCGAACCCTAACCCGAATACTTACCCTAACCCTAACGGGAACCCGAACCCTAACACGAACGCTAACCCTAAACGTAACCCTAACACGAACCCTAAACCTAACCCTAACCGTAACCCTAACCCTAACCCGAACCTTAAACCTAACCCTACCCCGAACCTTAACCCTAACCCTAACCCTAACCCTAAACTTAACCCTAACCCGAACCCTAACCCTAACCCTTACCGTAACCCGAAAACGAACCCTAACCCTAACCTGAACCCTAAACCTAAACCTAACCCGAACCCTAACCCTAACCCTAACCCTAACACTAACCCTAACCCTGACCCTAACCCGAACCCTGACTCTAACACTAACCCTAACCCTAAACCTAACCCAAAACTGAACCCTAACCCTAACCCTAACCGTAACCCGAACCCGAACCCTAACCCTAACCCGAACCCTAACCCTAACACTAACCCTAACACTAACACGAACCCTAACCCTAACCCGAACCCTAACCCGAACCCGAACCCTAACCCTAACACTAACCCTAACCCGAACCCGAACCCTAACCCTAACCCTAACCTGAACCCTAACCCTAAATTTACCGGAACCCTAACCCTAACCCTACCCCTAACCCGAACCCTAACCCCTTACCCGAATCCTAACCCTAACCCGAACCCTAACCCGAACCATAACCCTAACCCGAACCCTAACCCGACACCTAACCCTAACCCGAACCCAAACCCTAACCCTAACCCTAACTCTAAGCCTAACCCGAACCCTGACCTAACCGTAACCCTAAACCGAACCCTAAACCTAACCCTAACCCGAACCCTAACTCTAACCCTAACCCTAACCCTAACCCTAACCATAACCCGAACGGTAACCCTAACCCTAACCACTAACACTAACCCTAACCCTAACCCGAACCCGAACCCTAACCCTAACCCTAACCCTAACCCTAACTCGAACCCGAACCCTAACCCGAACCCTACACCTAACCCTAATCCGAACCCTAACCCTAACCCTAACCCTAACCCTAAACCTAACCCGAACCCTAACCCTAACCAGAACCCTAACCCTAACCCTAACCCATACCCTATCCTAAACCTAACCCTAACCCTAACACTAACCCTAACCCTAACCCTAACCCTAACCCGAACCCTAAACCTAACCCTAACCCGAACCCTAACCCTAACCCTAACCCTAACCCTAACCCGAACGGTAACCCTAACACTAACCCCTAACACTAACCCTAACCCTAACCCTAACCCTAACCCGAACCCTAACCCTAACCCTAACCCTAACCCTAACCCGTACCCGAACCCTAACCCGAACCCTACCCCTAACCCTAATCCGAACCCTAACCCTAACCCTAACCCGAACCCTAACCCTAACCGGAACCCTAACCCTAACCCTAACCCTAACCCGAACCCTAACCCGAACCCTAACCCTAACCCTAACCCGAACCCTAACCCTAAACTTCACCGGAACCCTAACACTAACCCTAACCCGAACCCGAACCATAACCCATTACCCGAATCCTAACCCTAACCCGAACCCTAACCCGAACCCTAACCCTAACCCTAACCCCGAACCCGAACCCTAACCCGAACCCTAACCCGAACCCTAACCCTAACCCGATCCCGAACCCTAACCCTAACCCGAACCCGACCCCTAACCCTAGCCCTAACCCAAACCCTAACACTAACCCGAACCCTAACCCTAACCCTAACCTTAAACCGAACCCTAACCCTAACCCTAACCCGACCCCTAACACGAACCCTAACGCGAACCCTAACCCTAACCCTAACCCTAATCCTAACTCGAACCTTAACCCTAACCCTAACCCGAAACCTAACCCTAACATTAACCCTAACCCTAAACCTAAACCGAACCCTAACCCTAACCCTCACCCTGCCCCGAACCCTAACCCTAATCCTAACCCTAAACCGAACCCTAACCCGAACCCTAACCCTATCCCTAACCCGAACTCTAACCCTAAACCTAACCCTAACCCGAACACTAACCCTAACACTAACCCGAACCCTAACCCTAACCCGAACCCTAACCCTTACCGTAACCCTAACCCTAACCCGAACCCTAACCCTAACCCTAACCCCTAACACTAACCCTAACCCTAACCCCTTACCCGAATCCTAACCCTAACCTGAAACCTAACCCGAAACCTAACCCTAACCCTAACCCCAAACCGAACCCGAACACTAACCCTAACCCGAACCCGAACCCTAACCCTAACCCTAACCCTAAACCTAAACAGAACCCTAAACCTAACCCTAACCCGAACCCTAACCCTAACACTAACCCTAACCCTAACCCGAACGGTAACCCTAACCCTAACCCCTAACCCTAACCCTAACCCTAACCCTAACCCTAACCCGAACTCTAACCCTAACCCTAATCCTAACCCGAACCCTAACCCTAACCTTAACCGGAACCCTAACACTAAACCTAACCCTAACCCGAACCCTAACCCTAACCCGAACCCTAACCCTAACCCTAACCCTAACCCGAACCCTAAACCTAACCCTAACCCGAAACCTAACCCTAACCCTAACCCTAATCCTAACCCGAACGTAACCCTAACACTAACCCCTAACCCTAACCCTAACCCTAACCCTTACCCGAATCCTAACCCTAACCCGAACCCTAACACGAACCCTAACCCTAACCCTAACCCCGAACCCGAACCCTAACCCTAACCCTAACCCGAACCCTAACCCGAAACCTAACCTTAACCCGATCCCGAACCCTAACCCTAACCCGAACCCGAACCCTAAACCTAACCCTAACCCAAACCCTAACACTAACCCGAACCCTAACCCTAACCCTAACCTTAACCCGAACCCTAACCCTAACCCTAACCCGACCCCTAACCCGAACCCTAACGCGAACCCTAACCCTAACCCTAACCCTAATACAAACTCGAACCTTAAACCTAACCCTAACCCGAAACCTAACCCTAACATTAACCCTAACCCTAAACCTAAACCGAACCCTAACCCTAACCCTCACTCTGCCCCGAACCCTAACCCTAATCCTAACCCTAACCCGAACCCTAACCCGAACCCTAACACTATCCCTAACCCGAACCCTAATCCTAACCCTAACCCTAACCCGAACACTAACCCTAACACTAACCCGAAACCTAAACCTAACCCGAACCCTAAATCTAACCGTAACCCTAACCCTAACCTGAACCCTAACCATAACCCTAACCCCTAACACTAACCCTAACCCTAAACCTAACCCTAACCCTAACCCGAACCCGAACCCTAACCCGAACCCTACACCTAACACTAATCCGAACCCTAACCCTAACCTTAATCCTAACCCTAACCCTAACCCGAACACGAACCCTAACCCGAACCCTAACCCTAACGCTAAACCTAACCCTAACCCGAACCCTAACCCTAACCCTAATCCTAACCCGAACCCTAACCCTTACCATAACCCTAACACTAACCCTACCCGAACCCTACCCTAACCCTAACCCGAACCCTAACCCGAACCGTAACCCTAATCCTAACCCTCACCCTAACCCGAACCCTAACCCTAACCCTAACCCGAACCCGAACCCTAACCCGAACCCGAACCCTAACCCTAACCCTAACCCGAACCCTAACCCTAACCCTAACCCTAAACCGAACCCTAACCATAACCATAACCCTAACCCTAACCCTAACCCGAACCCTAACCCTAACCCTAACCCGAAATCTAACCTTAACCGTAAACCTAACCCTAACCCGAACCCTAACCCTAACCCTTACCCGAACCCTAAACCTAACCCTAACATGAACCCTAACCCTAACCCGAACCCTAAACCTAACCCGAACCCTAAGCCTAACCCGAACCCTAACCCTAACCCTAACCTGAACCTTAACCCTAACCCTACCCCGAACCTTAAACCTAACCCTAACCCTAACCCTAAACCTAACCCGAACCCGAACCCCAAACCTAATCCTAACCCTAACCGGAAACCTAACCCTAACCCTAACCCTAACCTGAACCCTAACACTAACCCTAATCCGAACCATAACCCTAACATTAACCCTAACCCTAACCCGAACCGGAACCCTAACCCTAACCCTAACCCAAACACTAACCCTAACCCGAACCCTAACCCTAACCCGAACCCTAACCCCTAAACCTAACCCTAACCCTAACCCTAACCCGAACCCTAACCCTAACACTACCTCCTAAACCTAACCCTAACCCTAACCCGAAACCTAACCCTAACCGAACCCTAATCCTAACCCGAACCCTAACTCGAACCCTAACCCTAACCCTAACCCGAACCCGAACCCTAACCCTAACACTAACCCCTAACCCTAACCCTAACCCCTAAACCTAACCCGAACCCGAACCCTAACCCGAACCCTAACCCTTACCCTAACCCTAACCCTAACCCTAACCCGAACCCTAACCCTAAACCTAACCCTAACCCGAACCTTAACCCTAACCCTAACCCTAACCCGAACCCTAACCCTAACTGAAACCTAACCCTAACCCGAACCCTAACACGAACCCTAAACCTAACCCGAACCTGAACCCTACCCCTAATCCGTACCCTAACCCTAACCCGAACCCTAACCCTAACACTAACCCTAACCCGAACACGAACCCTAACACTAACCCGAACCCGAACCCTAACCCGAACCCGAACCCTAACCCTAACACTAACCCTAAACCGAACCCGAACCCTAACCCTAACCCTAACCCTAACACTAACCCTAACCCTAAACCGAACCGTAACCCGAACCCGAACCCTAACCCTAAACCTAACCCGAACCCTAACCCTAACCCGAACCCTAACACTAACCCGAACCCTAACCCTAAACCGAACCCGAACCCTAACCCTAACCCTAACCGGAATCCTAACCCTAACCCGAACCCTAACCCTAACCCAAACCCTAACCCTAACCCGAACCCTAACCCGAACCCTAACCCGAACCCTAACCCTAACCCGAACCTTAACCCGAACCCTAACCCGAACCCTAACCCTAACCCGAACCCTAACCCTAACCCTAACCCGAAACCTAACCCTAACCCTAACCCTAACCCTAACCCGAACCTTAACCCTAACCCTACCCCGAAACTTAACCCTAACCCTAACCCTAACCCTAAACCTAACCCTAACCCGAACCCTAACCCTAACCCTTACTGTAACCCGAAACCTAACCTTAACCCTAACCCTAACCCGAACACTAACCTGAACCCTAAACCTAAACCTAACCCGAACCCTAACCCTAACCCTAAACCGAACCCTAACCCTAACCCTAACCCTAACCCTAACTCGAACACTAACCCTAACCCTATCCCTAACCCGAACCGTGACCCTAACCCTAACCCTAACCCTAACCCTAACCCGAAACTGAACCCTAACCCTAACCGTACCCCGAACCCGAACCCTAAACCTAAACCGAACCCTAACCCTAACACTAACCCTAACCCGAACCCTAACCCTAACCCGAAACCTAACCCGAACCCAAACCCTAACCCTAACACTAACCCTAACCCTAACCCGAACCTTAACCCTAAACCTAACCTGAACCCTAACCCTAACCTTAACTGGAACCCTAACCCTAACCCTACCCCGAACCCGAACACTAACCCCTTACCCGAAACCTAACCCTAACCCGAACCCTAACCCGAACCCTAACCCTAACCCGAACCCGAACCCTAAACCGAACCCTAACCCTAACCCGAACCCTGACCTAACCGTAACCCTAAACCGAACCCTAACCCTAACCCTAACCCGACACCTAACCCGAACCCTAACGCGAACCCTAACCCTAACCCTAACCCTAACCCTAACCCTAACCCTAACCCGAACCTTAACCCTAACCCTACCCCGAACCTTAACCCTAACCCTAACCCTAAACCTAAACCTAACCCTAACCCGAAACCTAACCCTAACCCTAACCCTAACCCGAACCCTAACCCTAACCATAACCCTAACCCTAACCCTAACCCGAACCCTACCCTAACCCTAGCCCGAACCCTAACCCTAACCGTAACCCTAAACCTAACCCGAACCCTAACCCTAACCCTAACCCCTAACCCTAACCCTAACCCTAACCCTAACCCGAACCCTAACCCTAACCCTAAACCTAACCCTAACCCGAACCCGAACCCGAACCCTAACCCGAACCCTACCCCTAACCCTAATCCGAAATCTAACCCTAACCCAAACCCTAACCCTAACCCGAACCGGAACCCTAACCCTAACCCTAACCCAAAACCTAACCCTAACCCGAACCCTAATCCTAACCCGAACCCTAACCCCTAAACCTAACCCTAACCCTAACCCTAACCCGAACCCTAACCCTAACCCTACCTCCTAAACCTAACCCTAACCCTAAACCGAACCCTAACCGTAACCGAACCCTAACCCTAACACGAACCCTAACCAGAACCCTAAACCTAACCCGAACCCGATCCCTACCCCTAACCCGAAAACTAACCCTAACCCGAACCCTAACACTAACACTACCATAACCCGAACCCGAACCCTAACAGTAACCCGAACCCGAACCCTAACCCGAATCTGAACCCTAACCCTAACACTAACCCTAAACCGAACCCGAACCCTAAATCTAACACTAACCATAACACTAACCCTAACCCTAACCCGAACCATAACCCGAACCCGAACCCTAACCCCTAACCCTAACCCTAACCCGAACCCTAACCCTAACACTAACCCTAACCCAAACCCTAACCCTAACCCGAACCCTAACCCGAACCCTAACCCGAATACTTACCCTAACCCTAACGGGAACCCGAACCCTAACACGAACCCTAACCCTAAACGTAACCCTAACACGAACCCTAAACCTAACAATAACCGTAACCCTAACCCTAACCCGAACCTTAAACCTAACCCTACCCCGAACCTTAACCCTAACCCTAACCCTAACCCTAAACTTAACCCTAACCCGAACCCTAACCCTAACCCTTACCGTAACCCGAAAACGAACCCTAACCCTAACCTGAACCCTAAACCTAAACCTAACCCGAACCCTAACCCTAACCCTAACCCTAACACTAACCCTAACCCTGACCCTAACCCGAACCCTGACTCTAACACTAACCCTAACCCTAAACCTAACCCAAAACTGAACCCTAACCCTAACCCTAACCGTAACCCGAACCCGAACCCTAACCCTAACCCGAACCCTAACCCTAACACTAACCCTAACACTAACACGAACCCTAACCCTAACCCGAACCCTAACCCGAACCCGAACCCTAACCCTAACACTAACCCTAACCCGAACCCGAACCCTAACCCTAACCCTAACCTGAACCCTAACCCTAACCTTTACCGGAACCCTAACCCTAACCCTACCCCTAACCCGAACCCTAACCCCTTACCCGAATCCTAACCCTAACCCGAACCCTAACCCGAACCATAACCCTAACCCCAACCCTAACCCGACACCTAACCCTAACCCGAACCCAAACCCTAACCCTAACCCTAACTCTAAGCCTAACCCGAACCCTGACCTAACCGTAACCCTAAACCGAACCCTAAACCTAACCCTAACCCGAACCCTAACTCTAACCCTAACCCTAACCCTAACCCTAACCCTAACCCGAACGGTAACCCTAACCCTAACCACTAACACTAACCCTAACCCTAACCCGAACCCGAACCTGAACCCTAACCCTAACCCTAACCCTAACCCTAACTCGAACCCGAACCCTAACCCGAACCCTACACCTAACCCTAATCCGAACCCTAACCCTAACCCTAACCCTAACCCTAAACCTAACCCGAACCCTAACCCTAACCAGAACCCTAACCCTAACCCTAACCCTAACCTGAAACCTAACCCTAACCCTCACCCTAACCCGACCCTAACCCTAAGCCTAACCCTAATCCGAACCCTAACCCGAACCCTAACCCTAACCCTAACCCGAACCCTAACCCTAACCCTAACCCTAACCTGAACCCTAACCGTAACCATAAACCTAACCCTAACCCTAACCTGAACCCTAACCCTAACCCTAACCCGAAACCTAACCTTAACCGTAACCCTAACCCTAACCCGAACCCTAACCCTAACCCTAACCCTAACCCTAATCCTAACACGAACCCTAACCCGAACCCTAAACTTAACCCTAACCTGAACCCTAACACTAAACCTAACCCTAACCCTAACCCGAACCCTAACCCTAACCCTAATCCTAACCGGAACCCTAATCCTAATCCTAACCCGAACCCGAACCCTAACCCCTTACCCGAATCTTAACACTAACCCGAAACCTAACGCGAACCCTAACCCTAACCCTAACCCCAAACCCGAACCCTAACCCTAACCCTAACCCGAACCCGAACCCTAACCCTAACCCTAACCCTAAACCTAAACCGAACCCTAAACCTAACCCTAACACGAACCCTAACCCTAACCCTAACCCTAACCCGAACGGTAACCCTAACCCTAACCCCTAACCCTAACCCTAACCCTAACCCTAGCCCGAACCCTAACCCTAACCCTAAAACTAACCCTAACCCGTACCCGAACCCTAACCCGAACCCTACCCTTAACCCTAATCCGAACCCTAACCCTAAGCCTAACCCTAACCCTAACCCGAACCCTAACCCTAACCGGAACCCTAACCCTAAACCTAACCCTAACCCTAACCCGAAACCTAACCCGAACCCTAACCCTAACCCTAACCCTAACCCTAACCCTAACCCGAACCCTAAACCTAACCCTAACCCGAACCCTAACCCTAACCCTAACCCTAACCCTAACCCGAACGGTAACCCTAACACTAACCCCTAACACTAACCTTAACCCTAACCCTAACCCTAAACCGAACCCTAACCCTAACCCTAACCCTAACCCTAACCCGTACCCGAACCCTAACCCGAACCCTACCCCTAACCCTAATCCGAACCCTAACCCTAACCCTAACCCTAACCCTAACCCTAACCCGAACCCTAACCCTAACCGGAAACCTAACCCTAACCCTAACCCTAACCCGAACCCTAACCCGAACCCTAACCCTAACCCTAACCCTAACCCGAACCCTAAACCTAACCTTAACCGGAACCCTAACACTAACCCTAACCCGAACCCGAACCATAACCCATTACCCGAATCCTAACCCTAACCCGAACCCTAACCCGAACCCTAACCCTAACCCTAACCCCGAACCCGAACCCTAACCCTAACCCTAACCAGAACCCTAACCCGAACCCTAACCCTAACCCAAACCCGAACCCTAACCCTAACCCGAACCCGACCCCTAACCCTAACCCTAACCCAAACCCTAACACTAACCCGAACCCTAACCCTAACCCTAACCTTAAACCGAACCCTAACCCTAACCCTAACCCGACCCCTAACACGAACCCTAACGCGAACCCTAACCCTAACCCTAACCCTAATCCTAACTCGAACCTTAACCCTAACCCTAACCCGAAACCTAACCCTAACATTAACCCTAACCCTAACCCTAAACCGAACCCTAACCCTAACCCTCACCCTGCCCCGAACCCTAACCCTAATCCTAACCCTAACCCGAACCCTAACCCGAACCCTAACCCTATCCCTAACCCGAACCCTAACCCTAAACCTAACCCTAACCCGAACACTAACCCTAACACTAACCCGAACCCTAACCCTAACGCGAACCCTAACCCTTACAGTAACCCTAACCCTAACCCGAACCCTAACCCTAACCCTAACCCCTAACACTAACCCTAACCCTAACCCCTTACCCGAATCCTAACCCTAACCTGAAACCTAACCCGGACCCTAACCCTAACCCTAACCCCAAACCCGAACCCGAACCCTAACCCTAACCCGAACCCGAATCCTAACCCTAACCCTAACCCTAAACCTAAACAGAACCCTAAACCTAACCCTAATCCGAACCCTAACCCTAACACTAACCCTAACCCTAACCCGAACGGTAACCCTAACCCTAACCCCTAAACCTAACCCTAACCCTAACCCGAACCCTAACCCTAACCCTAACCCTAACCCGAACCCTAACCCTAACCTTAACCGGAACCCTAACACTAAGCCTAACCCTAACCCGAACCCTAACCCTAACCCGAACCCTAACCCTAACCCTAACCCTAACCCGAACCCTAAACCTAACCCTAACCCGAACCCTAACCCTAACCCTAACCCTAATCCTAACCCGAACGTAACCCTAACACTAACCCCTAACCCTAACCCTAACCCTAACCCGAACCCTAAACCTAACCCTAACCCTAACCCTAACCCGTACCCGAACCCTAACCCGAACCCTACCCCTAAACCTAATCCGAATCCTAACCCTAACCCTAACCCTAAGCCTAACCCTAACCCGAACCCTAACCCTAACCGGAACCCTAAACCTAACCCTAACCCTAACCCGAACCCTAACCCGAACCCTAACCCTAACCCTAACCCGAACCCTAACACTAACCCTAACACTAACCCGAACCCTAACCCTAACCTTAACCGGAACCCTAACACTAACCCTAACCCGAACCCGAACCATAACCCCTTACCCGAATCCTAACCCTAACCCGAACCCTAACCCGAACCCTAACCGTAACCCTAACCCCGAACCCGAACCCTAACCCTAACCCTAACCCGAACCCTAACCCGAAACCTAACCTTAACCCGATCCCGAACCCTAACCCTAACCCGAACCCGAACCCTAACCCTAACCCTAACCCAAACCCTAACACTAACCCGAACCCTAACCCTAACCCTAACCTTAACCCGAACCCTAACCCTAACCCTAACCCGACACCTAACCCGAACCCTAACGCGAACCCTAACCCTAACCCTACCCTAATAATAACTCGAACCTTAAACCTAAACCTAACCCGAAACCTAACCCTAACATTAACCCTAACCCTAAACCTAAACCGAACCCTAACCCTAACCCTCACTCTGCCCCGAACCCTAACCCTAATCCTAACCCTAACCCGAACCCTAACCCGAACCCTAACACTATCCCTAACCCGAACCCTAACCCTAAACCTAACCCTAACCCGAACACTAAACCTAACACTAACCCGAACCCTAACCCTAACCCGAACCCTAACCCTTACCGTAACCCTAACCCTAACCCGAACCCTAACCCTAACCCTAACCCCTAACACTAACCCTAACCCTAACCCCTTACCCGAATCCTAACCCTAACCTGAAACCTAACCCGGACCCTAACCCTAACCCTAAACCCAAACCCGACCCGAACCCTAACCCTAACCCGAACCCGAATCCTAACCCTAACCCTAACCCTAAACCTAAACAGAACCCTAAACCTAACCCTAATCCGAACCCTAACCCTAACACTAACCCTAACCCTAACCCGAACGGTAACCCTAACCCTAACCCCTAACCCTAACCCTAACCCTAACCCTAACCCGAACCCTAACCCTAACCCTAACCCTAACCCGAACCCTAACCCTAACCTTAACCGGAACCCTAACACTAAGCCTAACCCTAACCCGAACCCTAACCCTAACCCGAACCCTAACCCTAACCCTAACCCTAACCCGAACCCTAAACCTAACCCTAACCCGAACCCTAACCCTAACCCTAACCCTAATCCTAACCCGAACGTAACCCTAACACTAACCCCTAACCCTAACCCTAACCCTAACCCTAACCCGAACCCTAAACCTAACCCTAACCCTAACCCGTACCCGAACCCTAACCCGAACCCTACCCCTAACCCTAATCCGAATCCTAACCCTAACCCTAACCCTAAGCCTAACCCTAACCCGAACCCTAACCCTAACCGGAACCCTAAACCTAACCCTAACCCTAACCCGAACCCTAACCCGAACCCTAACCCTAACCCTAACCCGAACCCTAACACTAACCCTAACACTAACCCGAACCCTAACCCTAACCTTAACCGGAACCCTAACACTAACCCTAACCCGAACCCGAACCATAACCCCTTACCCGAATCCTAACCCTAACCCGAACCCTAACCCGAACCCTAACCGTAACCCTAACCCCGAACCCGAACCCTAACCCTAACCCTAACCCGAACCCTAACCCGAAACCTAACCTTAACCCGATCCCGAACCCTAACCCTAACCCGAACCCGAACCCTAACCCTAACCCTAACCCAAACCCTAACCCTAACCCGAACCCTAACCCTATCCCTAACCTTAACCCGAACCCTAACCCTAACCCTAACCCGACACCTAACCCGAACCCTAACGCGAACCCTAACCCTAACCCTAACCCTAATAATAACTCGAACCTTAAACCTAAACCTAACCCGAAACCTAACCCTAACATTAACCCTAACCCTAAACCTAAACCGAACCCTAACCCTAACCCTCACTCTGCCCCGAACCCTAACCCTAATCCTAACACTAACCCGAACCCTAACCCGAACCCTAACACTATCCCTAACCCGAACCCTAATCCTAACCCTAACCCTAACCCGAACACTAACCCTAACACTAACCCGAAACCTAAACCTAACCCGAACCCTAAATCTAACCGTAACCCTAACCCTAACCCGAACCCTAACCATAACCCTAACCCCTAACCCTAACCCTAACCCTAACCCTAACCCTAACCCGAACCCGAACCCTAACCCGAACCCTACACCTAACACTAATCCGAACCCTAACCCTAACCTTAATCCTAACCCTAACCCTAACCCGAACACGAACCCTAACCCGAACCCTAACCCTAACGCTAAACCTAACCCTAACCCGAACCCTAACCCTAACCCTAATCCTAACCCGAACCCTAACCCTTACCATAACCCTAACACTAACCCTAACCGAACCCTACCCTAACCCTAACCCGAACCCTAACCCGAACCGTAACCCTAACCCTAACCCTCACCCTAACCCGAACCCTAACCCTAACCCTAACCCGAACCCGAACCCTAACCCGAACCCGAACCCTAACCCTAACCCTAACCCGAACCCTAACCCTAACCCTAACCCTAAACCGAACCCTAACCATAACCATAACCCTAACCCTAACCCTAACCCGAACCCTAACCCTAACCCTAACCCGAAATCTAACCTTAACCGTAAACCTAACCCTAACCCGAAACCTAACCCTAACCCTTACCCGAAACCTAAACCTAACCCTAACCCGAACCCTAACCCTACCCGAACCCTAAACCTAACCCGAACCCTAAGCCTAACCCGAACCCTAACCCTAACCCTAACACGAACCTTAACCCTAACCCTACCCCGAACCTTAAACCTAACCCTAACCCTAACCCTAAACCTAACCCGAACCCGAAACCCAAACCTAATCCTAACCCTAATCGGAACCCTAACCCTAACCCTAACCCTAACCTGAACCCTAACACTAACCCTAACCCGAACCCTAACCCTAACCCTAACCTTAACCCTAACCCTAACCCTAAACCTAACCCTAACCCTTACCCGAACCGGAACCCTAACTCGAACTCTACCCTAACCCTAATCCGACCCCTTACCCTAACCCTAACCCTAACCCTAACCCTAACCCGAACCCTAACACTAACCAGAACACTAACCCTAACCCTAACCCTAACCCGAACCCGAACCCTAACCCGAACCCTAACCCTAACCCTAACCCGAACCCTAACCCTAACCCGAACCCTAAACCTAACCCTAAACCGAACCCTAACCCTAACCCGATACCGAACCCTAACCCTAACCCGAACCCGAACCCTAACCCTAACCCAAACCCTAACACTAACCCGAACCCTAACCCTAACCCTAACCTTAACCCGAACCCTAACCCTAACCCTAACCCGACCCCTAACACGAACCCTAACGCGAACCCTAACCCTAACCCTAACCCTAATCCTAACTCGAACCTTAACCCTAACCCTAACCCGAAACCTAACCCTAACATTAACCCTAACCCTAAACCTAAACCGAACCCTAACCCTAACCCTCACCCTGCCCCGAACCCTAACCCTAAACCTAACCCTAACCCGAACACTAACCCTAACACTAACCCGAACCCTAACCCTAACCCGAACCCTAACCCTTACCGTAACCCTAACCCTAACCCGAACCCTAACCCTAACACTAACCCATAACACTAACCCTAACCCTAAGCCCTTACCCGAATCCTAACCCTAACCCGAAACCTAACACGAACCCTAACCCTAACCCTAACCCCAAACCCGAACCCGAACCCTAACCCTAACCCGAACCCGAACCCTAACCCTAACCCTAACACTAAACCTAAACCGAACCCTAAACCTAACCCTAAACCGAAACCTAACCCTAACACTAACCCTAACCCTAACCCGAACGGTAACCCTAACTCTAACCCCTAACCCTAACCCTAACCCTAACCCGAACCCGAACCCTAACCCTAACCCTAACCCTAACCCGAACCCTAACCCTAACCTTAACCAGAACCCTAACACTAACCCTAACCCTAACCCGAACCCTAACCCTAACCCGAACCCTAACCCTAACCCTAACCCGAACCCTAAACCTAACCCTAAACCGAACCCTAACCCTAACCCTAACCCTAATCCTAACCCGAATGTAACCCTAACACTAACCCCTAACACTAACCCTAACCCTAACCCTAACCCGAAACCTAACCCTAACCCTAACCCTAACCCGAACCCTAACCCGAACCCTAACCTTAACCCGAACCCGAACCCTAACCCTAACCCGAACCCGAACCCTAACCCTAACCCTAACCCAAACCCTAACACTAACCCGAACCCTAACCCTAACCCTAACCTTAACCCGAACCCTAACCCTAACCCTAACCCGACCCCTAACCCGAACCCTAACGCGAACCCTAACCCTAACCCTAACCCTAATGCTAACTCGAACCTTAACCCTAACCCTAACCCGAAACCTAACCCTAACATTAACCCTAACCCTAAACCTAAACCGAACCCTAACCCTAACCCTCACTCTGCCCCGAACCCTAACCCTAATCCTAACCCTAACCCGAACCCTAACCCGAACCCTAACACTATCCCTAACCCGAACCCTAACCCTAACCCTAACCCTAACCCGAACACTAACCCTAACACTAACCCGAAACCTAAACCTAACCCGAACCCTAAATCTAACCGTAACCCTAACCCTAACCCGAACCCTAACCATAACCCTAACCCCTAACACTAACCCTAACCCTAACCCTAACCCTAACCCGAACCCGAACCCTAACCCGAACCCTACACCTAACACTAATCCGAACCCTAACCCTAACCTTAATCCTAACCCTAAACCTGACCCGAACACGAACCCTAACCCGAACCCTATCCCTAACCCTAAACCTAACCCTAACCCGAACCCTAACCCTAACCCTAACCCTAACCCGAACACTAACCCTTACCATAACCCTAACCCTAACCCTAACCCGAACCCTACCCTAACCCTAACCCGAACCCTAACCCGAACCGTAACCCTAACCCTAACCCTCATCCTAACCCGAACCCTAACCCTAACCCTAACCCTAACCCGAACCCTAACCCGAACCCGAACCCTAACCCTAACCCTAACCCGAACCCTAACCCGAACCCTAACCCTAAACCGAACCCTAACCATAACCATAACCCTAACCCTAAACCTAACCCGAACCCTAACCCTAACCCTAACCCGAAACCTAACCTTAACCGTAAACCTAACCCTAACCCGAACCCTAACCCTAACCCTTACCCGAAACCTAAACCTAACCCTAACCCGAACCCTAACCCTAACCCGAACCCTAACCCATACCCGAACCCTAAGCCTAACCCGAACCCTAACCCTAACCCTAACCCGAACCTTAACCCTAACCCTACCCCGAACCTTAACACTAACCCTAACCCTAACCCTAAACCTAACCCGAACCCGAACCCCAAACCTAATCCTAACCCTAACCGGAACCCGAACCCTAACCCTAACCCTAACCTGAACCCTAACACTAACCCTAACCCGACCCTAACCCTAACCCTAACCTTAACCCTAACCCTAACCCTAAACCTAACCCTAACCCTTACCCGAACCGGAACCCTAACTCGAACTCTACCCCTAACCCTAATCCGAACCCTTACCCTAACCCTAACCCTAACCCTAACCCTAACCCGAACCCTAACACTAACCAGAACACTAACCCTAACCCAAACCCTAACGCGAACCCGAACCCTAACCCGAACCCTAACCCTAACCCTAACCCGAACCCTAACCCTAACCCGAACCCTAACCCTAACCCTAACCCGAACCCTAACCCTAACCCTAACCCTAACCCGAACCCTAACCCTAACCCTAACCCTAACCCGAACCCGAACCCTAACCCAAACCATAACCCTAAACCGAACACGAAACCTCACCCTAACCCTAACCCTAACCCGAACCTTAACCCTAACCCTAACCCGAACCCTAACCCTAACCCTAACCCTAACCCTAAACCGAACCCTAAGCCTAACGCTAACCCTAACCCGAACCCTAACCCTAACCCGAACCCTAACCCGAACCCTAACCCGAACCCTAACCCTAACCCTAACCCGAACCCTAACCCTAACCCTAACCCTAACCCGAACCCTAACCCTAACCATAACCCTAACCCTAACCCTAACCCGAACCCTACCCTACCCCTAACCCGAACCCTAACCCTAACCGTAACCCTAACCCTAACCCGAACCCTAACCCTAACCCTAACCCCTAACCCTAACCCTAACCCTAACCAGAACCATAACCCTAACCCTAACCCTTACCCAAAACTGAACCCGAACCCTAACCCGAACCCTACCCCTAACCCTAATCCGAACCCTAACCCTAACCTTAACCCTAACACTAACCCGAAATGGAACCCTAAACCTAACCCTAACCCAAACCCTAACCCTAACCGGAACCCTAACCCTAACCCGAACCCTAACCCCTAACCTTAACCATTACCCTAACCCTAACCCGAACCCTAACCCTAACCCTACCTCCTAAACCTAACCCTAACCCTAACCCGAACCCTAACCCTAACCGAAACCTAACCCTAACCCGAACCCTAACACGAACCCTAAACCTAACCCGAAACTGAACCCTACCCATAACCCGTACCCTAACCCTAACCCGAACCCTAACCCTAACACTAACCCTAACCCGAACACGAACCCTAACACTAATCCGAACCCGAACCCTAACCCGAACCCGAACCCTAACCCTAACACTAACCCTAAACCGAACCCGAACCCTAACCCTAACCCTAACCCTAACACTAACCCTAACCCTAACCCGAACCCTAACCCGAACCCGAACCCGAACCCTAACCCTAACCCTAACCCGAACCCTAACCCTAACCCGAACCCTAACACTAACCTGAACCCTAACCCTAAACCGAACCCGAACCCTAACCCTAACCCTAACCGGAATCCTAACCCTAACCCGAACCCTAACCCTAACCCAAACCCTAACCCTAACCCGAACCCTAACCCGAACCCTAACCCGAACCCTAACCCTAAACCGAACCCTAACCCGAACCCTAACCCTAACCCGAACCCTAACCCTAACCCTAACCCTAACCCGAAACCTAACCCTAACCCGAACCCTAACCCTAACCCTTACCGTAACCCGAAACCTAACCCTAACCCTAACCCTAACCCGAACCCTAACCTGAACCCTAAACCTAAACCTAACCCGAACCCTAACCCTAACCCTAACCCTAACCCGAACCCTAACTCTAACCCTAACCCTAACCCTAACCCTAACCCGAACACTAACCCTAACCCTAACCCTAACCCGAACCGTGACCCTAACCCTAACCCTAACACTAACCCTAACCCGAAACTGAACCCTAACCCTAACCGTAACACGAACCCGAACCCTAAACCTAAACAGAACCCTAACCCTAACACTAACCCTAACCCTAACCCGAACCCTAACCCTAACCCGAACCCTAACCCGAAACCGAACCCTAACCCTAACACTAACCCTAACCCGAACCCGAACCTTAACCCTAACCCTAACCTGAACCCTAACCCTAACCTTAACTGGAACCCTAACCCTAACCCTACCCCGAACCCGAACACTAACCCCTTACCCGAATCCTAACCCTAACCCGAACCCTAACCCTAACCCGAACCCGAACCCTAAACCGAACCCTAACCCTAACCCGAACCCTGACCTAACCGTAACCCTAAACCGAACCCTAACCCTAACCCTAACCCGACACCTAACCCGAACCCTAACGCGAACCCTAACCCTTACCGTAACCCTAACCCTAACCCGACCCTAACCCTAACCCTAACCTTAACCCTAACCCTAACCCTAAACCTAACCCTAACCCTTACCCGAACCAGAACCCTAACTCGAACTCTACCCCTAACCCTAATCCGAACCCTTACCCTAACCCTAACCCTAACCCTAACCCTAACCCGAACCCTAACACTAACCAGAACACTAACCCTAACCCTAACCCTAACGCGAACCCGAACCCTAACCCGAACCCTAACCCTAACCCTAACCCGAACCCTAACCCTAACCCGAACCCTAAACCTAACCCTAACCCGAACCCTAACCCTAACCCTAACCCTAACTCGAACCCTAACCCTAACCCTAACCCTAACCCGAACCCGAACCCTAACCCAAACCATAACCCTAAACCGAACACGAACCCTCACCCTAACCCTAACCCTAACCCGAACCTTAACCCTAACCCTAACCCGAACCCTAACCCTAACCCTAACCCTAACCCTAAACCGAACCCTAAGCCTAACCCTAACCCTAACCCGAACCCTAACCCTAACCCGAACCCTAACCCGAACCCTAACCCGAACCCTAACCCTAACCCTAACCCGAACCCTAACCCTAACCCTAACCCTAACCCGAACCCTAACCCTAACCATAACACTAACCCTAACCCTAACCCGAACCCTACCCTACCCCTAACCCGAACCCTAACCCTAACCGTAACCCTAACCCTAACCCGAACCCTAACCCTAACCCTAACCCCTAACCCTAACCCTAACCCTAACCAGAACCATAACCCTAACCCTAACCCTTACCCAAAACTGAACCCGAACCCTAACCCGAACCCTACCCCTAACCCTAATCCGAACCCTAACCCTAACCTTAACCCTAACACTAACCCGAAACGGAACCCTAACCCTAACCCTAACCCAAACCCTAACCCTAACCGGAACCCTAACCCTAACCCGAACCCTAACCCCTAACCTTAACCATTACCCTAACCCTAACCCGAACCCTAACCCTAACCCTACCTCCTAAACCTAACCCTAACCCTAACCCGAACCCTAACCCTAACCGAAACCTAACCCTAACCCGAACCCTAACACGAACCCTAAACCTAACCCGAAACTGAACCCTACCCATAACCCGTACCCTAACCCTAACCCGAACCCTAACCCTAACACTAACCCTAACCCGAACACGAACCCTAACACTAATCCGAACCCGAACCCTAACCCGAACCCGAACCCTAACCCTAACACTAACCCTAAACCGAACCCGAACCCTAACCCTAACCCTAACCCTAACACTAACCCTAACCCTAACCCGAACCCTAACCCGAACCCGAACCCGAACCCAAACCCTAACCCTAACCCGAACCCTAACCCTAACCCGAACCCTAACACTAACCTGAACCCTAACCCTAAACCGAACCCGAACCCTAACCCTAACCCTAACCGGAATCCTAACCCTAACCCGAACCCTAACCCTAACCCAAACCCTAACCCTAACCCGAACCCTAACCCGAACCCTAACCCGAACCCTAACCCTAAACCGAACCCTAACCCGAACCCTAACCCTAACCCGAACCCTAACCCTAACCCTAACCCTAACCCGAAACCTAACCCTAACCCGAACCCTAACCCTAACCCTTACCGTAACCCGAAACCTAACCCTAACCCTAACCCTAACCCGAACCCTAACCTGAACCCTAAACCTAAACCTAACCCGAACCCTAACCCTAACCCTAACCCTAACCCGAACCCTAACTCTAACCCTAACCCTAACCCTAACCCTAACCCGAACACTAACCCTAACCCTAACCCTAACCCGAACCGTGACCCTAACCCTAACCCTAACCCTAACCCTAACCCGAAACTGAACCCTAACCCTAACCGTAACCCGAACCCGAACCCTAAACCTAAACAGAACCCTAACCCTAACACTAACCCTAACCCTAACCCGAACCCTAACCCTAACCCGAACCCTAACCCGAAACCGAACCCTAACCCTAACACTAACCCTAACCCGAACCCGAACCTTAACCCTAACCCTAACCTGAACCCTAACCCTAACCTTAACTGGAACCCTAACCCTAACCCTACCCCGAACCCGAACACTAACCCCTTACCCGAATCCTAACCCTAACCCGAACCCTAACCCTAACCCGAACCCGAACCCTAAACCGAACCCTAACCCTAACCCGAACCCTGACCTAACCGTAACCCTAAACCGAACCCTAACCCTAACCCTAACCCGACACCTAACCCGAACCCTAACGCGAACCCTAACCCTTACCGTAACCCTAACCCTAACCCGACCCTAACCCTAACCCTAACCTTAACCCTAACCCTAACCCTAAACCTAACCCTAACCCTTACCCGAACCGGAACCCTAACTCGAACTCTACCCCTAACCCTAATCCGAACCCTTACCCTAACCCTAACCCTAACCCTAACCCTAACCCTAACCCGAACCCTAACACTAACCAGAACACTAACCCTAACCCTAACCCTAACCCGAACCCGAACCCTAACCCGAACCCTAACCCTAACCAAACCCGAACCCTAACCCTAACCCGAACCCTAACCCTAACCCTAACCCGAACCCTAACCCTAACCCTAACCCTAACCCGAACCCTAAACCTAACCCTAACCCTAACCCGAACCCGAACCCTAACCCAAACCATAACCCTAAACCGAACACGAACCCTCACCCTAACCCTAACCCTAACCCGAACCTTAACCCTAACCCTAACCTGAACCCTAACCCTAACCCTAACCCTAACCCTAAACCGAACCCTAAGCCTAACCCTAACCCTAACCCGAACCCTAACCCTAACCCGAACCCTAACCCGAACCCTAACCCGAACCCTAACCCTAACCCTAACCCGAACCCTAACCCTAACCCTAACCCTAACACGAACCCTAACCCTAACCATAACCCTAACCCTAACCCTAACCCGAACCCTACCCTAACCCTAACCCGAACCCTAACCCTAACCGTAACCCTAACCCTAACCCGAACCCTAACCCTAACCCTAACCCCTAACCCTAACCCTAACCCTAACCAGAACCATAACCCTAACCTTAACCCTTACCCAAAACTGAACCCGAACCCTAACCCGAACCCTACCCCTAACCCTAATCCGAACCCTAACCCTAACCTTAACCCTAACACTAACCCGAAACGGAACCCTAACCCTAACCCTAACCCAAACCCTAACCCTAACCGGAACCCTAACCCTAACCCGAACCCTAACCCGAACCCTAACCCTAAACCGAACCCTAACCCGAACCCTAACCCTAACCCGAACCCTAACCCTAACCCTAACCCTAACCCGAAACCTAACCCTAACCCGAACCCTAACCCTAACCCTTACCGTAACCCGAAACCTAACCCTAACCCTAACCCTAACCCGAACCCTAACCTGAACCCTAAACCTAAACCTAACCCGAACCCTAACCCTAACCCTAACCCTAACCCTAACCCGAACCCTAACTCTAACCCTAACCCTAACCCTAACCCTAACCCGAACACTAACCCTAACCCTAACCCTAACCCGAACCGTGACCCTAACCCTAACCCTAACCCTAACCCTAACCCGAAACTGAACCCTAACCCTAACCGTAAACCGAACCCGAACCCTAAACCTAAACAGAACCCTAACCCTAACACTAACCCTAACCCTAACCCGAACCCTAACCCAACCCGAACCCTAACCCGAAACCGAACCCTAACCCTAACACTAACCCTAACCCGAACCCGAACCTTAACCCTAACCCTAACCTGAACCCTAACCCTAACCTTAACTGGAACCCTAACCCTAACCTTACCCCGAACCCGAACACTAACCCCTTACCCGAATCCTAACCCTAACCCTAACCCTAACCCGAACCCGAACCCGAACCCTAACTCTAACCCTAACCCGAACCCTAACCCTAACCCGAACCCTAACACTAACCTGAACCCTAACCCTAAACCGAACCCGAACCCTAACCCTAACCCTAACCGGAATCCTAACCCTAACCCGAACCCTAACCCTAACCCAAACCCTAACCCTAACCCGAACCCTAACCCGAACCCTAACCCGAACCCTAACCCTAAACCGAACCCTAACCCGAACCCTAACCCTAACCCGAACCCTAACCCTAACCCTAACCCTAACCCGAAACCTAACCCTAACCCGAACCCTAACCCTAACCCTTACCGTAACCCGAAACCTAACCCTAACCCTAACCCGAACCCGAACCCTAACCTGAACCCTAAACCTAAACCTAACCCGAACCCTAACCCTAACCCTAACCCTAACCCGAACCCTAACTCTAACCCTAACCCTAACCCTAACCCTAACCCGAACACTAACCCTAACCCTAACCCTAACCCGAACCGTGACCCTAACCCTAACCCTAACACTAACCCTAACCCGAAACTGAACCCTAACCCTAACCGTAACCCGAACCCGAACCCTAAACCTAAACAGAACCCTAACCCTAACACTAACCCTAACCCTAACCCGAAACCTAACCCTAACCCGAACCCTAACCCGAAACCGAACCCTAACCCTAACACTAACCCTAACCCGAACCCGAACCTTAAACCTAACCCTAACCTGAACCCTAACCCTAACCTTAACTGGAACCCTAACCCTAACCCTACCCCGAACCCGAACACTAACCCCTTACCCGAATCCTAACCCTAACCCGAACCCTAACCCTAACCCGAACCCGAACCCTAAACCGAACCCTAACCCTAACCCGAACCCTGACCTAACCGTAACCCTAAACCGAACCCTAACCCTAACCCTAACCCGACACCTAACCCGAACCCTAACGCGAACCCTAACCCTTACCGTAACCCTAACCCTAACCCGACCCTAACCCTAACCCTAACCTTAACCCTAACCCTAACCCTAAACCTAACCCTAACCCTTACCCGAACCGGAACCCTAACTCGAACTCTACCCCTAACCCTAATCCGAACCCTTACCCTAACCCTAACCCTAACCCTAACCCTAACCCGAACCCTAACACTAACCAGAACACTAACCCTAACCCTAACCCTAACCCGAACCCGAACCCTAACCCGAACACTAACCCTAACCCTAACCCGAACCCTAACCCTAACCCGAACCCTAACCCTAACCCTAACCCGAACCCTAACCCTAACCCTAACCCTAACCCGAACCCTAACCCTAACCCTAACCCGAACCCGAACCCTAACCCAAACCATAACCCTAAACCGAACACGAACCCTCACCCTAACCCTAACCCTAACCCGAACCTTAACCCTAACCCTAACCCGAACCCTAACCCTAACCCTAACCCTAACCCTAAACCGAACCCTAAGCCTAACCCTAACCCTAACCCGAACCCTAACCCTAACCCGAACCCTAACCCGAACCCTAACCCGAACCCTAACCCTAACCCTAACCCGAACCCTAACCCTAACCCTAACCCTAACACGAACCCTAACCCTAACCATAACCCTAACCCTAACCCTAACCCGAACCCTACCCTAACCCTAACCCGAACCCTAACCCTAACCGTAACCCTAACCCTAACCCGAACCCTAACCCTAACCCTAACACCTAACCCTAACCCTAACCCTAACCAGAACCATAACCCTAACCTTAACCCTTACCCAAAACTGAACCCGAACCCTAACCCGAACCCTACCCCTAACCCTAATCCGAACCCTAACCCTAACCTTAACCCTAACACTAACGCGAAACGGAACCCTAACCCTAACCCTAAACCAAACCCTAACCCTAACCGGAACCCTAACCCTAACCCGAACCCTAACCCGAACCCTAACCCTAAACCGAACCCTAACCCGAACCCTAACCCTAACCCGAACCCTAACCCTAACCCTAACCCTAACCCGAAACCTAACCCTAACCCGAACCCTAACCCTAACCCTTACCGTAACCCGAAACCTAACCCTAACCCTAACCCTAACCCGAACCCTAACCTGAACCCTAAACCTAAACCTAACCCGAACCCTAACCCTAACCCTAACCCTAACCCTAACCCTAACCCGAACCCTAACTCTAACCCTAACCCTAACCCTAACCCTAACCCGAACACTAACCCTAACCCTAACCCTAACCCGAACCGTGACCCTAACCCTAACCCTAACCCTAACCCTAACCCGAAACAGAACCCTAACCCTAACCGTAACCCGAACCCGAACCCTAAACCTAAACAGAACCCTAACCCTAACACTAACCCTAACCCTAACCCGAACCCTAACCCTAACCCGAACCCTAACCCGAAACCGAACCCTAACCCTAACACTAACCCTAACCCGAACCCGAACCTTAACCCTAACCCTAACCTGAACCCTAACCCTAACCTTAACTGGAACCCTAACCCTAACCCTACCCCGAACCCGAACACTAACCCCTTACCCGAATCCTAACCCTAACCCGAACCCTAACCCTAACCCGAACCCGAACCCTAAACCGAACCCTAACCCTAACCCGAACCCTGACCTAACCGTAACCCTAAACCGAACCCTAACCCTAACCCTAACCCGACACCTAACCCGAACCCTAACGCAAACCCTAACCCTAACCCTAACCCTAACCCGAACCTTAACCCTAACCCTACCCCGAACCTTAACCCTATCCCTAACCCTAAACCTAAACCTAACCCTAACCCCAAACCTAACCCTAACCCTAACCCTAACCCGAACCCTAACCCTAACCATAACCCTAGCCCTAACCCTAACCCGAACCCTACCCTAACCCTAGCCCGAACCCTAACCCTAACCGTAACCCTAAACCTAACCCGAACCCTAACCCTAACCCTAACCCTAACCCCTAACCCTAACCCTAACCCTAACCCGAACCCTAACCCTAACCCTAACCCTAACCCGAACCCGAACCCGAACCCTAACCCGAACCCTAACCCTAATCCGAAATCTAACACTAACCCAAACCCTAACCCTAACCCGAACCGGAACCCTAACCCTAACCCTAACCCAAACCCTAACCCTAACCCGAACCCTAACCCTAACCCGAACCCTAACCCCTAATCCTAACCCTAACCCTAACCCTAACCCGAACCCTAACCCTAACCCTACCTCCTAAACCTAACCCTAACCCTAACCCGAACCCTAACCCTAACCGAACCCTAACCCTAACCCGAACCCTAACCAGAACCCTAAACCTAACCCGAACCCGATCCCTACCCCTAAACCGAACACTAACAATAACCCGAACCCTAACACTAACACTAACCCTAATCTGAACCCGAACCCTAACAGTAACCCGAACTCGAACCCTAACCCGAACCTGAACCCTAAACCTAACACTAACCCTAAACCGAACCCGAACCCTAAACCTAACCCTAACCCTAACACTAACCCTAACCCTAACCCGAACCATAACCCGAACCCGAACCCTAACCCCTAACCCTAACACTAACCCTAACCCGAACCCTAACCCTAACCCTAACCCTAACCCAAACCATAACCCTAACCCGAACCCTAACCCGAACCCTAACCCGAATCCTTACCCTAAACCTAACCCGAACCCGAACCCTAACATGAACCCTAACCCTAAACCTTACCCTAACACGAGCCCTAACCCTAACCCTAACCCTAACCCGAACCTTAAACCTAACCCTACCCCGAACCTTAACCCTAACCCTAACCCTAACCCTAAACCTAACCCTAACCCGAACCCTAAACCTAACCCTTACCGTAACCCGAAAACTAACCCTAACCCTAACCCGAACCCTAAACTGAACCCTAAACCTAAACCTAACCCGAAACCTAACCCTAACCCTAACCCGAACCCTAACCCTAACCCTAACCCTAAACCGAACACTAACCCTAACTCTAAACCTAACCCGAACCCTGACCCTAACCCTAACCCTAACCCTAAACCTAACCCAAAACTGAACCCTAACCCTAACCCTAACCGTAACCCGAACCCGAACCCTAACCATAACCCGAACCCTAACCCTAACACTAACCCTAACCCTAACACGAACCCTAACCCTAACCCGAACCCTAACCCGAACCCGAACCCTAACCCTAACACTAAACCTAACCCGAACCCGAACCCTAACCCTAACCCTAACCTGAACCCTAACCCTAACCTTTACCGGAACCCTAACCCTAACCCTACCCCGAACCCGAACCCTAACCCCTTACTCGAATCCTAACCCTAACCCGAACCCTAACCCGAACCATAACCCTAACCCGAACCCTAACCCGAACCCTAACCCTAACCCGAACCCGAACCCGAACCCTAACCCTAACCCTAACCCTAACCCTAACACGAACCCTGACCTAACCGTAACCCTAAACCGAACCCTAAACCTAACCCTAACCCGAACCCTAACCCTAACCCTAACCCTAACCCTAACCCTAACCTGAACGGTAACCCTAACCCTAACCACTAACACTAACCCTAACCCTAACCCGAACCCTAAACCGAACCCTAACCCTAACCCTAACCCTAACCCTAACTCGAACCCGAACCATAACCCGAACCCTACCCCTAACCCTAATCCGTACCCTAACCCTAACCCTAACCCTAACACTAAACCTAACCCGAACCCTAACCCTAACCAGAACCCTAACCCTAACCCTAACCCTAACCCGAAACCTAACCCTAACCCTCACCCTAACCCGACCCTAACCCTAAGCCTAACCCTAACCCGAACCCTAACCCGAACCCTAACCCTAACCCTAACCCGAACCATAATCCTAACCCTAACCCTAACCCGATCCCTAACCGTAACCATAACCATAACCCTAACCCTAACCCGAACCCTAACCCTAACCCTAACCCGAACCCTAACCTTAACCGTAACCCTAACCCTAACCCGAACCCTAACCCTAAACCTAACCCGAACCCTAAACCTAACCCTAAACCGAACCCTAACCCTAACCCGAACCCTAACCCTAACCCTAACCCTAAGCCTAACACGAACCCTAACCCGAACCCTAACCTTAACCCTAACCTGAACCCTAACACTAAACCTAACCCTAACCCTTACCCGAACCCTAACCGTAACCCTAATCCTAAGCGGAACCCTAATCCTAATCCTAACCCGAACCCGAACACTAACCCCTTACCCGAATCCTAACCCTAACCCGAAACCTAACCCGAACCCTAACCCTAACCCTAACCCAAAACCGAACCCTAACCCTAACCCTAACCCGAACCCGAACCCTAACCCTAACCCTAACCCTAAACCTAAACCGAACCCTAAACCTAACCCTAACCCGAACCCTAACCCTAACCCTAACCCTAACCCGAACCCTAACCCTAACCCTAAAACTAACCCTAACCCGTACCCGAACCCTAACCCGAACCCTACCCTTAACCCTAATCCGAACCCTAACTCTAACCCTAACCCTAACCCTAACCCTAACCCGAACCCTAACCCTAACCGGAACCCTAACCCTAACCCTAACCCTAACCCTAACCCGAACCCTAACCCGAACCCTAACCCTAACCCTAACCCTAACCCGAACCCTAACCCTAATCCTAACCCTAAACCGAACCCTAACCCTAACCTTAACCGGAACCCTAACACTAACCCTAACCCTAACCCGAACCCTAACCCTAACCCGAACCCTAACCCTAACCCTAACACTAACCCTAACCCGAACCCTAAACCGAACCCTAACCCGAACCCTAACCCTAAACCTAACCCTAACCCTAACCCGAACGGTAACCCTAACACTAACCCCTAACCCTAACCCTAACCCTAACCCTAACCCGAACCCTAACCCTAACCCTAACCCTAACCCTAACCCTAACCCGTACCCGAACCCTAACCCGAACCCTACCCCTAACCCTAATCCGAACCCTAACCCTAACCCTAACCCTAACCCTAAACCTAACCCGAACCCTAACCCTAACCGGAACCCTAACCCTAACCCTAACCCTAACCCAAACCCTAACCCGAACCCTAACCCTAACCCTAACCCGAACCCTAACACTAACCCTAACCCTAACCCGAACCCTAACCCTAACCTTAACCGGAACCCTAACACTAACCCTAACCCGAACCCGAACCATAACCCCTTACCCGAATCCTAACCCTAACCCGAACCCTAACCCTAACCCTAACCCCGAACCCGAACCCTAACCCTAACCCTAACCCGAACCCTAACCCGAACCCTAACCCTAACCCGATCCCGAACCCTAACCCTAACCCGAACCCGAACCCTAACCCTAACCCTAACCCAAACCCTAACACTAACCCGAAAACCCTAACCCTAACCCTAACCTTAACCCGAACCCTAACCCTAAAACTAACCCTAATCCTAACTCGAACCCTAACCCTAACCTTAACCGGAACCCTAACACTAACCCTTACCCGAACCCGAACCATAACCCCTTACCCGAATCCTAACCCTAACCCGACCCCTAACCCGAACCCGAAACCTAACCTGAACCCTACACCTAACAATAATCCGAACCCTAACCCTAACCTTAATCCTAACCCTAACCCTAACCCGAACCCGAACCCTAACCCGAACCCTAACCCTAACCCTAACCCTAACCCTAACCCGAACCCTAACCCGAACCCTAAGCCTAACCCTAACCCTAACCCGAACCCTAACCCGAACCCTAAAAGTAACCATAACCCTAACCCTAACCCTAACCCGAACCCTAACCCTAAACCTAACCCGAACCCTAACCTTAACCATAACCCTAACCCTAAAGCGAACCCTAACCCTAACCCGAACCCTAAACCTAACCCTAACCCGAACCCTAACCCTAACCCGAAACCTAACCCTAACCCGAACCCTAACACTAACCGGAACCCTAACCCTAACCCTAACCCCTAACCCTAACCCGAACCCTAACCCGAACCCTAACCCTAACCCTAACCCTAACCCTAACCCGAACCCTAACCCTAAACCTAACCCGAACCCTAACCTTAACCATAACCCTAACCCTAAAGCGAACCCTAACCCTAACCCGAACCCTAAACCTAACCCTAACCCGAACCCTAACCCTAACCCGAAACCTAACCCTAACCCGAACCCTAACACTAACCGGAACCCTAACCCTAACCCTAACCCTAACCCTAACCCGAACCCTAACCCGAACCCTAACCCTAACCCTAACCCTAACCCTATCCCTAACCCGAACCCTAAACCTAACCCTAACCCGAAACCTAACCCTAAACCTAACCCTAACCCTAACCCGAACGGTAACCCTAACACTAACCCCTAACCCTAACCCTAACCCTAACCCTAACCCGAACCCTAACCCTAACCCTAACCCTAACCCTAACCCTAACCCGTACCCGAACCCTAACCCGAACCCTACCCCTAACCCTAATCCGAACCCTAACCCTAACCCTAACCCTAACCCTAAACCTAACCCGAACCCTAACCCTAACCGGAACCCTAACCCTAACCCTAACCCTAACCCAAACCCTAACCCGAACCCTAACCCTAACCCTAACCCGAACCCTAACACTAACCCTAACCCTAACCCGAACCCTAACCCTAACCTTAACCGGAACCCTAACACTAACCCTAACCCGAACCCGAACCATAACCCCTTACCCGAATCCTAACCCTAACCCGAACCCTAACCCTAACCCTAACCCCGAACCCGAACCCTAACCCTAACCCTAACCCGAACCCTAACCCGAACCCTAACCCTAACCCGATCCCGAACCCTAACCCTAACCCGAACCCGAACCCTAACCCTAACCCTAACCCAAACCCTAACACTAACCCGAACCCTAACCCTAACCCTAACCTTAACCCGAACCCTAACCCTAAAACTAACCCTAATCCTAACTCGAACCCTAACCCTAACCTTAACCGGAACCCTAACACTAACCCTTACCCGAACCCGAACCATAACCCCTTACCCGAATCCTAACCCTAACCCGACCCCTAACCCGAACCCGAAACCTAACCTGAACCCTACACCTAACAATAATCCGAACCCTAACCCTAACCTTAATCCTAACCCTAACCCTAACCCGAACCCGAACCCTAACCCGAACCCTAACCCTAACCCTAACCCTAACCCTAACCCGAACCCTAACCCGAACCCTAAGCCTAACCCTAACCCTAACCCGAACCCTAACCCGAACCCTAAAAGTAACCCTAACCCTAACCCTCACCCTAACCCGAACCCTAACCCTAAACCTAACCCGAACCCTAACCTTAACCATAACCCTAACCCTAAAGCGAACCCTAACCCTAACCCGAACCCTAAACCTAACCCTAACCCGAACCCTAACCCTAACCCGAAACCTAACCCTAACCCGAACCCTAACACTAACCGGAACCCTAACCCTAACCCTAACCCTAACCCTAACCCGAACCCTAACCCGAACCCTAACCCTAACCCTAACCCTAACCCTAACCCGAACCCTAACCCTAAACCTAACCCGAACCCTAACCTTAACCATAACCCTAACCCTAAAGCGAACCCTAACCCTAACCCGAACCCTAAACCTAACCCTAACCCGAACCCTAACCCTAACCCGAAACCTAACCCTAACCCGAACCCTAACACTAACCGGAACCCTAACCCTAACCCTAACCCTAACCCTAACCCGAACCCTAACCCGAACCCTAACCCTAACCCTAACCCTAACCCTATCCCTAACCCGAACCCTAAACCTAACCCTAACCCGAAACCTAACCCTAACCCTAACCCTAACCCTAACCCGAACGGTAACCCTAACACTAACCCCTAACACTAACCCTAACCCTAACCCTAACCCGAACCCTAACCCTAACCCTAACCCTAACCCTAACCCGTACCCGAACCCTAACCCGAACCCTACCCCTAACCCTAATCCGAACCCTAACCCTAACCCTAACCCTAACCCTAACCCGAACCCTAACCCTAACCCTAACCCTAACCCTAACCCTAACCCGAACCATAACCCATTACCCGAAACCTAACCCTAACCCGAACCCTAACCCTAACCCTATCCCTGAACCCGAACCCTAACCCTAACCCTAACCCGAACCCTAACCCGAACCCTAACCCTAACCCGATCCCGAACCCTAACCCTAACCCGAACCCGAACCCTAACCCTAACCCTAACCCAAACCCTAACACTAACCCGAACCCTAACCCTAACCCTAACCTTAACCCGAACCCTAACCATAACCCTAACCCGACCCCTAACACGAACCCTAACGCGAACCCTAACCCTAACTCTAACCCTAATCCTAACTCGAACCTTAACCCTAACCCTAACCCGAAACCTAACCCTAACATTAACCCTAACCCTAAACCTAAACCGAACCCTAACCCTAACCCTCACCCTGCCCCGAACCCTAACCCTAATCCTAACCCTAACCCGAACCCTAACCCGAACCCTAACCCTATCCCTAACCCGAACCCTAACCCTAAACCTAACCCTAACCCGAACACTAACCCTAACACTAACCCGAACCCTAACCCTAACCCGAACCCTAACCCTTACCGTAACCCTAACCCTAACCCGAACCCTAACCCTAACCATAACCCCTAACACTAACCCTAACCCTAACCCCTTACCCGAATCCTAACCCTAACCTGAAACCTAAACCGAACCCTAACCCTAACCCTAACCCCAGAGCCGAACCCGAACCCTAACCCTAACCCGAACCCGAACCCTAACCCTAACCCTAACCCTAAACCTAAACAGAACCCTAAACCTAACCCTAACCCGAACCCTAACCCTAACACTAACCCTAACCCTAACCCGAACGGTAACACTAACCCTAACCCCTAACCCTAACCCTAACCCTAACCCTAACCCGAACCCTAACCCTAACCCTAACCCTAACCCGAACCCTAACCCTAACCTTAACCGGAACCCTAACACTAAACCTAACCCTAACCCGAACCCTAACCCTAACCCGAACCCTAACCCTAACCCTAACCCTAACCCGAACCCTAAACCTAACCCTAACCCGAACCCTAACCCTAACCCTAACCCTAATCCTAACCCGAACGTAACCCTAACACTAACCCCTAACCCTAACCCTAACCCTAACCCTAACCCGAACCCTAACCCTAACCCTATCCCTAACCCTAACCCGTACCCGAACCCTAACCCGAACCCTACCCCTAACCCTAACCCTAATACTAACTCGAACCTTAAACCTAACCCTAACCCGAAACCTAACCCTAACATTAACCCTAACCCTAAACCTAAACCGAACCCTAACCCTAACCCTCATTCTGCCCCGAACCCTAACCCTAATCCTAACCCTAACCCGAACCCTAACCCGAACCCTAACACTATCCCTAACCCGAACCCTAACCCTAAACCTAACCCTAACCCGAACACTAACCCTAACACTAACCCGAAACCTAAACCTAACCCGAACCCTAAATCTAACCGTAACCCTAACCCTAACCCGAACCCTAACCATAACCCTAACCCCTAACACTAACCCTAACCCTAACACTAACCCTAACCCTAACCCGAACCCGAACCCTAACCTGAACCCTACACCTAACACTAATCCGAACCCTAACCCTATCCTTAATCCTAACACTAACCCTAACCCGAACACGAACCCTAACCCGAACCCTAACCCTAACGCTAAACCTAACCCTAACCCGAACCCTAAAGCTAACCCTAACCCTAACCCGAACCCTAACCCTTACCATAACCCTAACCCTAACCCTAACCCGAACCCTACCCTAACACTAACCCGAACCCTAAACCGAACCGTAACCCTAACCCTAACCCTCACCCTAACCCGAACCCTAACCCTAACCCTAACACTAACCCGAACCCTAACCCGAACCCGAACCCTAACCCTAACCCTAACCCGAACCCTAACCCTAACCCTAACCCTAAACCGAACCCTAACCATAACCATAACCCTACCCTAAACCTAACCCGAACCCTAACCCTAACCCTAACCCGAAACCTAACCTTATCCATAAACCTAACCCTAACCCGAACCCTAACCCTAACCCTTACCCGAACCCTAAACCTAACCCTAACCCGAACCCTAACCCTAACCCGAACCCTAACTCTAACCCTAACCCTAACCCTAACCCTAACCCGAACACTAACCCTAACCCTAACCCTAACCCGAACCGTGACCCTAACCCTAACCCTAAACCTAACCCTAACCCGAAACTGAACCCTAACCCTAACCGTAACCCGAACCCGAACCCTAAACCTAAACAGAACCCTAACCCTAAAGCGAACCCTAACCCTAACCCTAACCCGAACCCTAAACCTAACCCTAACCCGAACCCTAACCCTAACCCGAACCCTAACCCTAACCCGAACCCTAACCCTAACCGGAACCCTAACACTAACCCTAACCCTAACCCTAACCCGAACCCTAACCCGAACCCTAACCCTAACCCTAACCCTAACCCTAACCCTAACCCGAACCCTAAACCTAACCCTAACCCGAACCCTAACCCTAACCCTAACCCTAACCCTAACCCGAACGGTAACCCTAACACTAACCCCTAACACTAACCCTAACCCTAACCCTAACCCGAACCCTAACCCTAACCCTAAACCTAACCCTAACCCGTACCCGAACCCTAACCCGAACCCTACCCCTAACCCTAATCCGAACCCTAACCCTAACCCTAACCCTAACCCTAACCCTAACCCGAAACCTAACCCTAACCCTAACCCTAACCCGAACCATAACCCATTACTCGAATCCTAACCCTAACCCGAACCCTAACCCTAACCCTAACCCCGAACCCGAACCCTAACCCTAACCCTAACCCGAACCCTAACCCGAACCCTAACCCTAACCCGATCCCGAACCCTAAACCTAACCCGAACCCGAACCCTAACCCTAACCCTAACCCAAACCCTAACACTAACCCGAACCCTAACCCTAACCCTAACCTTAACCCGAACCCTAACCCTAACCCTAACCCGACCCCTAACACGAACCATAACCCTAACCCTAACCCAAACCCTAACACTAACCCGAACCCTAACCCTAACCCTAACCCTAACCCGAACCCTAACCATAACCCTAACCCCTAACACTAACCCTAACCCTAACCCTAATCCTAACCCTAACCCGAACCCGAACCCTAACCCGAACCCTACACCTAACACTAATCCGAACCCTAACCCTAACCTTAATCCTAACCCTAACCCTAACCCGAACACGAACCCTAACCCGAACCCTAACCCTAACGCTAAACCTAACCCTAACCCGAACCCTAACCCTAACCCTAACCCTAACCCTAACCCGAACCCTAACCCTTACCATAACCCTAACCCTAACCCTAACCCGAACCCTACCCTAACCCTAACCCGAACCCTAACCCGAACCGTAACCCTAACCCTAACCCTCACCCTAACCCGAACCCTAACCCTAACCCTAACCCTAACCCGAACCCTAACCCGAACCCGAACCCTAACCCTAACCCTAACCCGAACCCTAACCCTAACCCTAACCCTAAACCGAACCCTAACCATAACCATAACCCTAACCCTAACCCTAACCCGAACCCTAACCCTAACCCTAACCCGAAACCTAACCTTAACCGTAAACCTAACCCTAACCCGAACCCTAACCCTAATCCTTACCCGAACCCTAAACCTAACCCTAACCCGAACCCTAACCCTAACCCGAACCCTAACCCTAACCCGAACCCTAAGCCTAACCCGAACCCTAATCCTAACCCTAACCCGAACCTTAACCATAACCCTACCCCGAACCTTAACCCTAACCCTAACCCTAACCCTAAACCTAACCCGAACCCGAACCCCAAACCTAATCCTAACCCTAACCGGAACCCTAACCCTAACCCTAACCCTAACCTGAACCCTAACACTAACCCTAACCTGAACCCTAACCCTAACCCTAACCTTAACCCTAACCCTAACCCTAAACCTAACCCTAACCCTTACCCGAACCGGAACCCTAACTCGAACTCTACCCCAACCCTAATCCGAACCCTTACCCTAACCCTAACCCTAAACCTAACCCTAACCCTAACCCGAACCCTAACACTAACCAGAACACTAACCCTAACCCTAACCCTAACCCGAACCCGAACCCTAACCCGAACCCTAACCCTAACCCTAACCCGAACCCTAACCCTAACCCGAACCCTAACCCTAACCCTAACCCGAACCCTAACCCTAACCCTAACCCTAACCCGAACCCGAACCCTAACCCAAACCATAACCCTAAACCGAACACGAACCCTCACCCTAACCCTAACCCTAACCCGAACCTTAACCCTAACCCTAACCCGAACCCTAACCCTAACCCTAACCCTAACCCTAAACCGAACCCTAAGCCTAACCCTAACCCTACCCGAACCGTAACCCTAACCCGAACCCTAACCCGAACCCTAAACCGAACCCTAACCCTACCCCTACCCGAACCCTAACCCTAACCCTAACCCTAACACGAACCCTAACCCTAACCATAAACCTAACCCTAACCCTAACCCGAACCCTACCCTAACCTTAACCCGAACCCTAACCCTATCCGTAACCCTAACCCTAACCCGAACCCTAACCCTAAACCTAACCCCTAACCCTAACCCTAACCCTAACCAGAAACATAACCCTAACCCTAACCCTAACCCGAACCCGAACCCGAACCCTAACCCGAACACTACCCCTAACCCTAATCCGAACCCTAAACCTAACCTTAACCCTAACACTAACCCGAAACGGAACCCTAACCCTAACCCTAACCCAAACCCTAACCCTAACCGGAACCCTAACCCTAACCCGAAACCTAACCCCTAACCTTAACCCTAACCCTAACCCTAACCCGAACCCTAACCCTAACCCTAACCCTAACCCGAACCCTAACTCTAACCCTAACCCTAACCCTAACCCTAACCCGAACACTAACCCTAACCCTAACCCTAACCCGAACCGTGACCCTAACCCTAACCCTAACCCTAACCCTAACCCGAAACTGAACCCTAACCCTAACCGTAACCCGAACCCGAACCCTAAACCTAAACAGAACCCTAACCCTAACACTAACCCTAACCCTAACCCGAACCCTAACCCTAACACTAACCCTAACCCGAACCCGAACCTTAACCCTAACCCTAACCTGAACCCTAACCCTAACCTTAACTGGAACCCTAACACTAACCCTACCCCGAACCCGAACACTAACCCCTACCCGAATCCTAACCCTAACCCGAACCCTAACCCGAACCCTAACCCTAACCCGAACCCGAACCCTAAACCGAACCCTAACCCTAACCCGAACCCTGACCTAACCGTAACCCTAAACTGAACCCTAACACTAACCCTAACCCGACACCTAACCCGAACCCTAACGCGAACCCTAACCCTAACCCTAACCCTAACCCTAACCCGAACCTTAACCCTAACCCTACCCCGAACCTTAACCCTATCCCTAACCCTAAACCTAAACCTAACCCTAACCCGAAACCTAACCCTAACCCTAACCCTAACTCGAACCCTAACCCTAACCATAACCCTAGCCCTAACGCTAACCCGAACCCTACCCTAACCCTAGCCCGAACCCTAACCCTAACCGTAACCCTAAACATAACCCGAACCCTAACCCTAACCCTAACCCCTAACCCTAACCCTAACCCTAACCCGAACCCTAACCCTAACCCTAACCCTAACCCGAACCCGAACCCGAACCCTAACCCGAACCCTAACCCTAATCCGAAATCTAACACTAACCCAAACCCTAACCCTAACCCGAACCGGAACCCTAACCCTAACCCTAACCCAAACCCTAACCCTAACCCGAACCCTAACCCTAACCCGAACCCTAACCCCTAATCCTAACCCTAACCCTAACCCTAAGCCGAACCCTAACCCTAACCCTACCTCCTAAACCTAACCCTAACCCTAACCCGAACCCTAACCCTAACCGAACCCTAACCCTAACCCGAACCCTAACCAGAACCCTAAACCTAACCCGAACCCGATCCCTACCCCTAACCCGAACACTAACAATAACCCGAACCCTAACACTAACACTAACCCTAACCCGAACCCGAACCCTAACAGTAACCCGAACCCTAACCCTAACCCGAACCTGAACCCTAACGCTAACACTAACCCTAAACCGAACCCGAACCCTAAACCTAACCCTAACCCTAACACTAACCCTAAACCTAACCCGAACCATAACCCGAACCCGAACCCTAACCCCTAACCCTAACCCTAACCCTAACCCGAACCCTAACCCTAACCCTAACCCTAACCCAAACCCTAACCCTAACCCGAACCCTAACCCGAACCCTAACCAGAATCCTTACCCTAACCCTAACCCGAAACCGAACCCTAACATGAACCCTAACCCTAAACCTAACCCTAACACGAACCCTAACCCTAACCCTAACCCTAACCCGAACCTTAAACCTAACCCTACCCCGAACCTTAACCCTAACCCTAACCCTAACCCTAAACCTAACCCTAACCCGAACCCTAAACCTAACACTTACCGTAACCCGAAAACTAACCCTAACCCTAACCCGAACCCTAACCTGAAACCTAAACCTAAACCTAACCCGAAACCTAACCCTAACCCTAACCCGAACCCTAACCCTAACCCTAACCCTAAACCGAACACTAAGCCTAACTCTAACCCTAACCCGAACCCTGACCCTAACCCTAACCCTAACCCTAAACCTAACCCAAAACTGAACCCTAACCCTAACCCTAACCGTAACCCGAACCCGAACCCTAACCCTAACCCGAACCCTAACCCTAACACTAACCCTAACCCTAACACGAACCCTAACCCTAACCCGAACCCTAACCCGAACCCGAACCCTAACCCTAACACTAACCCTAACCCGAACCCGAACCCTAACACTAACCCTAACCTGAACCCTAACCCTAACCTTTACCGGAACCCTAACCCTAACCCCACCCCGAACCCGAACCCTAACCCCTTACCCGAATCCTAACCCTAACCCGAACCCTAACGCGAACCATAACCCTAACCCGAACCCTAACCAGAACCCTAACCCTAACCCGAACTCGAACCCGAACCCTAACCCTAACCCTAACCCTAACCCGAACCCTGACCTAACCGACACCCTAAACCAAACCCTAAACCTAACCCTAACCCGAACCCTAACCCTAACCCTTACCCGAAACCTAACCCTAACCCTCACCCTAACCCGACCCTAACCCTAAGCCTAACCCTAACCCGAACCCTAACCCGAACCCTAACCCTAACCCTAACCCGAACCATAACCCTAACCCTAACCCTAACCCGAACCCTAACCGTAACCATAACCCGAACCCTACCCCTAACCCTAATCCGTACCCTAACCCTAACCCTAAACCGAACCCTAACCCTAACCCTAACCCTAACCCTAACTCGAACCCGAACCCTAACCCGAACCCTACCCCTAACCCTAATCCGTACCCTAACCCTAACCCTAACCCTAACCCTAACCCGAACCCTAACCTGAACCCTAAACCTAAACCTAACCCAAACCCTAACCCTAACCCTAACCCTAACCCGAACCCTAACTCTAACCCTAACCCTAACCCTAACCCTAACCCGAACACTAACCCTAACCCTAACCCTAACCCGAACCGTGACCCTAACCCTAACCCTAACCCTAACCCTAACCCGAAACTGAACCCTAACCCTAACCGTAACCCGAACCCGAACCCTAAACCTAAACAGAACCCTAACCCTAACACTAACCTTAACCCTAACCCGAACCCTAACCCTAACCCGAACCCTCACCCGAAACCGAACCCTAACCTTAACACTAACCCTAACCCGAACCCGAACCTTAACCCTAACCCTAACCTGAACCCTAACCCTAACCTTAACTGGAACCCTAACGCTAACCCTACCCCGAACCCGAACACTAACCCCTACCCGAATCCTAACCCTAACCCGAACCCTAACCCGAACCCTAACCCTAACCCGAACCCGAACCCTAAACCGAACCCTAACCCTAACCCGAACCCTGACCTAACCGTAACCCTAAACCGAACCCTAACACTAACCCTAACCCGACACCTAACCCGAACACTAACGCGAACCCTAACCCTAACCCTAACCCTAACCCTAACCCGAACCTTAACCCTAACCCTACCCCGAACCTTAACCCTATCCCTAACCCTAAACCTAAACCTAACCCTAACCCGAAACCTAACCCTAACCCTAACCCTAACCCGAACCCTAAACCTAACCATAACCCTAGCCCTAACGCTAACCCGAACCCTACCCTAACCCTAGCCCGAACCCTAACCCTAACCGTAACCCTAAACCTAACCCGAACCCTAACCCTAACCCTAACCCCTAACCCTAACCCTAACCCTAACCCGAACCCTAACCCTAACCCTAACCCTAACCCGAACCCGAACCCGAACCCTACCCCGAACCCTAACCCTAATCCGAAATCTAACACTAACCCAAACCCTAACCCTAACCCGAACCGGAACCCTAACCCTAACCCTAACCCAAACCCGAACCCTAACCCGAACCCTAACCCTAACCCGAACCCTAACCCCTAATCCTAACCCTAACCCTAACCCTAAGCCGAACCCTAACCCTAACCTTACCTCCTAAACCTAACCCTAACCCTAACCCGAACCCTAACCCTAACCGAACCCTAACCCTAACCCGAACCCTAACCAGAACCCTTAACCTAACCCGAACCCGATCCCTACCCCTAACCCGAACACTAACAATAACCCGAACCCTAACACTAACACTAACCCTAACCCGAACCCGAACCCTAACAGTAACCCGAACCCGAACCCTAACCCGAACCTGAACCCTAACGCTAACACTAACCCTAAACCGAACCCGAACCCTAAACCTAACCCTAACCCTAACACTAACCCTAAACCTAACCCGAACCATAACCCGAACCCGAACCCTAACCCCTAACCCTAACCCTAACCCTAACCCGAAACCTAACCCTAACCCTAAACCTAACCCAAACCCTAACCCTAACCCGAACCCTAACCCGAACCCTAACCCGAATCCTTACCCTAACCCTAACCCGAACCCGAACCCTAACATGAACCCTAACCCTAAACCTAACCCTAACACGAACCCTAACCCTAACCCTAACCCTAACCCGAACCTTAAACCTAACCCTACCCCGAACCTTAACCCTAACCCTAACCCTAACCCTAAACCTAACCCTAACCCGAACCCTAAACCTAACCCTTACCGTAACCCGAAAACTAACCCTAACCCTAACCCGAACCCTAACCTGAACCCTAAACCTAAACCTAACCCGAAACCTAACCCTAACCCTAACCCGAACCCTAACCCTAACCCTAACCCTAAACCGAACACTAAGCCTAACTCTAACCCTAACCCGAACCCTGACCCTAACCCTAACCCTAACCCTAAACCTAACCCAAAACTGAACCCTAACCCTAACCCTAACCGTAACCCGAACCCGAACCCTAACCCTAACCCGAACCCTAACCCTAACACTAACCCTAACCCTAACACGAACCCTAACCCTAACCCGAACCCTAACCCGAACCCGAACCCTAACCCTAACACTAACCCTAACCCGAACCCGAACCCTAACCCTAACCCTAACCTGAACCCTAACCCTAACCTTTACCGGAACCCTAACCCTAACCCCACCCCGAACCCGAACCCTAACCCCTTACCCGAATCCTAACCCTAACCCGAACCCTAACGCGAACCATAACCCTAACCCGAACCCTAACCCGAACCCTAACCCTAACCCGAACCCGAACCCAAACTCTAACCCTAACCCTAACCCTAACCCGAACCCTGAGCTAACCGACACCCTAAACCGAACCCTAAACCTAACCCTATCCCGAACCCTAACCCTAACCCTAACCCTAACCCTAACCCTAACCCGAACGGTAACCCTAACCCTAACCACTAACACTAACCCTAACCCTAACCTGAACCCTAAACCGAACCCTAACCCTAACCCTAACCCTAACCCTAACTCGAACCCGAACCCTAACCCGAACCCTACCCCTAACCCTAATCCGTACCCTAACCCTAACCCTAACCCTAACACTAAACCTAACCCGAACCCTAACCCTAACCAGAACCCTAAACCTAACCCTAACCCTAACCCGAAACCTAACCCTAACCCTCACCCTAACCCGACCCTAACACTAAGCCTAACCCTAACCCGAACCCTAACCCGAACCCTAACCCTAACCCTAACCCGAACCATAACCCTAACCCTAACCCTAACCCGAAACCTAACCGTAATCATAACCCTAACCCTAACCCTAACCCGAACCCTAACCCTAACCCTAACCCGAAACCTAACCTTAACCGTAACCCTAACCCTAACCCGAACCCTAACCCTAAACCTAACCCGAACACTAAACATAACCCTAAACCGAACCCTAACCCTAACCCGAACCCTAACCCTAACCCTAACCCTAATCCTAACACGAACCCTAACCCGAACCCTAACCTTAACCCTAACCTGAACCCTAACACTAAACCTAAACCTAACCCTAACCCGAACCCTAACCCTAACCCTAATCCTAACCGGAACCCTAATCCTAATCCTAACCCGAACCCGAACACTAACCCCTTACCCGAATCCTAACCCTAACTCGAACCCTAACCCTAACCCTAAAACTAACCCTAACCCGTACCCGAACCCTAACCCGAACCCTACCCTTAACCCTAATCTGAACCCTAACTCTAACCCTAACCCTAACCCTAACCCTAACCCGAACCCTAACCCTAACCGGAACCCTAACCCTAACCCTAACCCTAACCCTAACCCTAACCCGAACCCTAACCCGAACCCTAACCCTAACCCTAACCCTAACCCGAACCCTAACCCTAATCCTAACCCTAAACCGAACCCTAACCCTAACCTTAACCGGAACCCTAACACTAACCCTAACCCTAACCCGAACCCTAACCCTAACCCGAACCCTAACCCTAACCCTAACCCTAAACCTAACCCGAACCCTAAACCGAACCCTAACCCCAACCCTAACCCTAACCCTAACCCTAACACTAACCCCTAACCCTAACCCTAACCCTAACCCTAACCCTAACCCGAACCCTACCCCTAACCCTAATCCGAACCCTAAACCTAACCCTAACCCTAACCCGAACCCTAACCCTAACCCTAACCCTAACCCTAACCCGAACCATAACCCATTACCCGAATCCTAACCCTAACCCGAACCCTAACCCTAACCCTAACCCCGAACCCGAACCCTAACCCTAACCCTAACCCGAACCCTAACCCGAACCCTAACCCTAACCCGATCCCGAACCCTAACCCTAACCCGAACCCGAATCCTAACCCTAACCCTAACCCAAACCCTAACACTAACCCGAACCCTAACCCTAACCCTAACCTTAACCCGAACCCTAACCCTAACCCTAACCCGACCCCTAACACGAACCCTAACGCGAACCCTAACCCTAACCCTAACCCTAATCCTAACTCGAACCTTAACCCTAACCCTAACCCGAAACCTAACCCTAACATTAACCCTAACCCTAAACCTAAACCGAACCCTAACCCTAACCCTCACCCTGCCCCGAACCCTAACCCTAATCCTAACCCTAACCCGAACCCTAACCCGAACCCTAACCCTATCCCTAACCCGAACCCTAACCCTAAACCTAACCCTAACCCGAACACTAACCCTAACACTAACCCGAACCCTAACCCTAACCCGAACCCTAACCCTTACCGTAACCCTAACCCTAACCCGAACCCTAACCCTAACCCTAACCCTAACCCCTAACACTAACCCTAACCCTAACCCCTTACCCGAATCCTAACCCTAACCTGAAACCTAACCCGAACCCTAACACTAACCCTAACCCCAAAGCCGAACCCGAAACCTAACCCCAACCCGAACCCGAACCCTAACCCTAACCCTAACCCTAAACCTAAACAGAACCCTAAACCTAACCCTAACCCGAACCCTAACCCTAACACTAACCCTAACCCTAACCCGAACGGTAACACTAACCCTAACCCCTAACCCTAACCCTAACCCTAACCCTAACCCGAACCCTAACCCTAACCCTAACCCTAACCCGAACCCTAACCCTAACCTTAAACGGAACCCTAACACTAAACCTAACCCTAACCCGAACCCTAACCCTAACCCGAACCCTAACCCTAACCCTAACCCTAACCCGAACCCTAAACCTAACCCTAACCCGAACCCTAACCCTAACCCTAACCCTAATCCTACCCGAACGTAACCCTAACACTAACCCCTAACCCTAACCCTAACCCTAACCCTAACCCGAACCCTAACCCTAACCCTAACCCTAACCCGTACCCGAACCCTAACCCGAACCCTACCCCTAACCCTAAACCGAATCCTAACCCTAACCCTAACCCTAACCCTAAGCCTAACCCTAACCCGAACCCTAACCCTAACCGGAACCCTAACACTAACCCTAACCCTAACCCGAACCCTAACCCGAAACCTAACCTTAACCCGATCCCGAACCCTAACCCTAACCCGAACCCGAACCCTAACCCTAACCCTAACCCTAACCCTAACCCTAACCCGAACCCTAACCCGAAACCTAACCTTAACCCGAACCCTAACCCTAACCCTAACCCGACCCCTAACCCGAACCCTAACGCGAACCCTAACCCTAACCCTAAGCCTAATACTAACTCGAACCTTAAACCTAACCCTAACCCGAAAACTAACCCTAACATTAACCCTAACCCTAAACCTAAACCGAACCCTAACCCTAACCCTCACTCTGCCCCGAACCCTAACCCTAATCCTAACCCTAACCCGAACCCTAACCTGAACCCTAACACTATCCCTAACCCGAACCCTAATCCTAACCCTAACCCTAACCCGAACACTAACCCTAACACTAACCCGAAACCTAAACCTAACCCGAACCCTAAATCTAACCGTAACCCTAACCCTAACCCGAACCCTAACCATAACCCTAACCCCTAACACTAACCCTAACCCTAACCCTAACCCTAACCCTAACCCGAACCCGAACCCTAACCCGAACCATACACCTAACACTAATCCGAACCCTAACCCTAACCTTAATCCTAACCCTAACCCTAACCCGAACACGAACCCTAACCCGAACCCTAACCCTAACGATAAACCTAACCCTAACCCGAACCCTAACCCTAACCCTAACCCTAACCCGAACCCTAACCCTTACCATAACCCTAACCCTAACCCTAACCCGAACCCTACCCTAACCCTAACCCGAACCCTAACCCGAACCGTAACCCTAACCCTAACCCTCACCCTAACCCGAACCCTAACCCTAACTCTAACCCTAACCCGAACCCTAACCCGAACCCGAACCCTAACCCTAAACCTAACCCGAACCCTAACCCTAACCCTAACCCTAAACCGAACCCTAACCATAACCATAACCCTAACCCTAACCCTAACCCGAACCCTAAACCTAACCCTAACCCAAAACCTAACCTTAACCGTAAACCTAACCCTAACCCGAACCCTAACCCTAACCCTTACCCGAACCCTAAACCTAACCCTAACCCGAACCCTAACCCTAACCCGAACCCTAACTCTAACCCTAATCCTAACCCTAACCCTAACCCGAACACTAACCCTAACCCTAACCCTAACCCGAACCGTGACCCTAACCCTAACCCTAACCCTAACCCTAACCCGAAACTGAACCCTAACCCTAACCGTAACCCGAACCCGAACCCTAAACCTAAACAGAACCCTAACCCTAAAGCGAACCCTAACCCTAACCCTAACCCGAACCCTAAACCTAACCCTAACCCGAACCCTAACCCTAACCCGAACCCTAACCCTAACCCTAACCCTAACCCTAACCCGAACCCTAACCCGAACCCTAACCCTAACCCTAACCATAACCCTAACCCTAACCCGAACCCTAAACCTAACCCTAACCCGAACCCTAACCCTAACCCTAACCCTAACCCTAACCCGAACGGTAACCCTAACACTAAACCCTAACACTAACCCTAACCCTAACCCTAACCCGAACCCTAACCCGAACCCTAACCCTAACCCTAACCCGTACCCGAACCCTAACCCGAACCCTACCCCTAACCCTAATCAGAACCCTAACCCTAACCCTAACCCTAACCCTATCCCTAAACCGAACCCTAACCCTAACCCTAACCCTAACCCTAACCCGAACCATAACCCATTACCCGAATCCTAACCCTAACCCGAACCGTAACCCTAACCCTAACCCCGAACCCGAACCCTAACCCTAACCCTAACCCGAACCCTAACCCGAACCCTAACCCTAACCCGATCCCGAAACCTAACCCTAACCCGAACCCGAACCCTAACCCTAACCCTAACCCAAACCCTAACACTAACCCGAACCCTAACCCTAACCCTAACCTTAACCCGAACCCTAACCCTAACCCTAACCCGACCCCTAACACGAACCCTAACGCGAACCCTAACCCTAAACCTAACCCTAATCCTAACTCGAACCTTAACCCTAACCCTAACCCGAAACCTAACCCTAACATTAACCCTAACCCTAAACCTAAACCGAACCCTAACCCTAACCCTCACCCTGCCCCGAACCCTAACCCTAATCCTAACCCTAACCCGAACCCTAACCCGAACCCTAACCCTATCCCTAACCCGAACCCTAACCCTAAACCTAACCCTAACCGAACACTAACCCTAACACTAACCCGAACCCTAACCCTAACCCGAACCCTAACCCTTACCGTAACCCTAACCCTAACCCGAACCCTAACCCTAACCCTAACCCCTAACACTAACCCTAACCCTAACACCTTACCCGAATCCTAACCCTAACCTGAAACCTAACCCGAACCCTAACCCTAACCCTAACCCCAAACCCGAACCCGAACCCTAACCCTAACCCGAACCCGAACCCTAACCCTAACCCTAACTCTAAACCTAAACAGAACCCTAAACCTAACCCTAACCCGAACCCTAACCCTAACACTAACCCTAACCCTAACCCGAACGGTAACACTAACCCTAACCCCTAACCCTAAACCTAACCCTAACCCTAACCCGAACCCTAACCCTAACCCTAACCCTAACCCGAACCCTAACCCTAACCTTAACCGGAACTCTATCACTAAACCTAAACCTAACCCGAACCCTAACCCTAACCCGAACCCTAACCCTAACCCTAACCCTAACCGAACCCTAAACCTAACCCTAACCCGAACCCTAACCCTAACCCTAACCCTAATCCTAACCCGAACGTAACCCTAACACTAACCCCTAACCCTAACCCTAACCCTAACCCGAACCCTAACCCTAACCCTAACCCTAACCCTAACCCTAACCCGTACCCGAACCCTAACCCGAACCCTACCCCTAACCCTAATCCGAATCCTAACCCTAACCCTAACCCTAAGCCTAACCCTAACCCGAACCCTAACCCTAACCGGAACCCTAACACTAACCCTAACCCTAACCCGAACCCTAACCCGAAACCTAACCTTAACCCGATCCCGAACCCTAACCCTAACCCGAACCCGAACCCTAACCCTAACCCTAACCCTAACCCTAACCCTAACCCGAACCCTAACCCGAAACCTAACCTTAACCCGAACCCTAACCCTAACCCTAACCCGACCCCTAACCCGAACCCTAACGCGAACCCTAACCCTAACCCTAAGCCTAATACTAACTCGAACCTTAAACCTAACCCTAACCCGAAACCTAACCCTAACATTAACCCTAACCCTAAACCTAAACCGAACCCTAACCCTAACCCTCACTCTGCCCCGAACCCTAACCCTAATCCTAACCCTAACCCGAACCCTAACCTGAACCCTAACACTATCCCTAACCCGAACCCTAATCCTAACCCTAACCCTAACCCGAACACTAACCCTAACACTAACCCGAAACCTAAACCTAACCCGAACCCTAAATCTAACCGTAACCCTAACCCTAACCCGAACCCTAACCATAACCCTAACCCCTAACACTAACCCTAACCCTAACCCTAACCCTAACCCTAACCCGAACCCGAACCCTAACCCGAACCATACACCTAACACTAATCCGAACCCTAACACTAACCTTAATCCTAACCCTAACCCTAACCCGAACACGAACCCTAACCCGAACCCTAACCCTAACGCTAAACCTAACCCTAACCCGAACCCTAACCCTAACCCTAACCCTAACCCGAACCCTAACCCTTACCATAACCCTAACCCTAACCCTAACCCGAACCCTACCCTAACCCTAATCCGAACCCTAACCCGAACCGTAACCCTAACCCTAACCCTCACCCTAACCCGAACCCTAACCCTAACCCTAACCCTAACCCGAACCCTAAACCGAACCCGAACCCTAACCCTAAACCTAACCCGAACCCTAACCCTAACCCTAACCCTAAACCGAACCCTAAACATAACCATAACCCTAACCCTAACCCTAACCCGAACCCTAAACCTAACCCTAACCCAAAACCTAACCTTAACCGTAAACCTAACCCTAACCTGAACCCTAACCCTAACCCTTACCCGAACCCTAAAACTAACCCTAACCCGAACCCTAACCCTAACCCGAACCCTAACTCTAACCCTAATCCTAACCCTAACCCTAACCCGAACACTTACCCTAACCCTAACCCTAACCCGAACCGTGACCCTAACCCTAACCCTAACCCTAACCCTAACCCGAAACTGAACCCTAACCCTAACCGTAACCCGAACCCGAACCCTAAACCTAAACAGAACCCTAACCCTAAAGCGAACCCTAACCCTAACCCTAACCCGAACCCTAAACCTAACCCTAACCCGAACCCTAAACCTAACCCGAACCCTAACCCTAACCCGAACCCTAACCCTAACCGGAACCCTAACCCTAACCCTAACCCTAACCCTAACCTTAACCGGAACTCTATCACTAAACCTAAACCTAACCCGAACCCTAACCCTAACCCGAACCCTAACCCTAACCCTAACCCTAACCGAACCCTAAACCTAACCCTAACCCGAACCCTAACCCTAACCCTAACCCTAATCCTAACCCGAACGTAACCCTAACACTAACCCCTAACCCTAACCCTAACCCTAACCCGAACCCTAACCCTAACCCTAACCCTAACCCTAACCCTAACCCGTACCCGAACCCTAACCCGAACCCTACCCCTAACCCTAATCCGAATCCTAACCCTAACCCTAACCCTAAGCCTAACCCTAACCCGAACCCTAACCCTAACCGGAACCCTAACACTAACCCTAACCCTAACCCGAACCCTAACCCGAAACCTAACCTTAACCCGATCCCGAACCCTAACCCTAACCCGAACCCGAACCCTAACCCTAACCCTAACCCTAACCCTAACCCTAACCCGAACCCTAACCCGAAACCTAACCTTAACCCGAACCCTAACCCTAACCCTAACCCGACCCCTAACCCGAACCCTAACGCGAACCCTAACCCTAACCCTAACCCTAATACTAACTCGAACCTTAAACCTAACCCTAACCCGAAACCTAACCCTAACATTAACCCTAACCCTAAACCTAAACCGAACCCTAACCCTAACCCTCACTCTGCCCCGAACCCTAACCCTAATCCTAACCCTAACCCGAACCCTAACCTGAACCCTAACACTATCCCTAACCCGAACCCTAATCCTAACCCTAACCCTAACCCGAACACTAACCCTAACACTAACCCGAAACCTAAACCTAACCCGAACCCTAAATCTAACCGTAACCCTAACCCTAACCCGAACCCTAACCATAACCCTAACCCCTAACACTAACCCTAACCCTAACCCTAACCCTAACCCTAACCCGAACCCGAACCCTAACCCGAACCATACACCTAACACTAATCCGAACCCTAACACTAACCTTAATCCTAACCCTAACCCTAACCCGAACACGAACCCTAACCCGAACCCTAACCCTAACGCTAAACCTAACCCTAACCCGAACCCTAACCCTAACCCTAACCCTAACCCGAACCCTAACCCTTACCATAACCCTAACCCTAACCCTAACCCGAACCCTACCCTAACCCTAATCCGAACCCTAACCCGAACCGTAACCCTAACCCTAACCCTCACCCTAACCCGAACCCTAACCCTAACCCTAACCCTAACCCGAACCCTAAACCGAACCCGAACCCTAACCCTAAACCTAACCCGAACCCTAACCCTAACCCTAACCCTAAACCGAACCCTAAACATAACCATAACCCTAACCCTAACCCTAACCCGAACCCTAAACCTAACCCTAACCCAAAACCTAACCTTAACCGTAAACCTAACCCTAACCTGAACCCTAACCCTAACCCTTACCCGAACCCTAAAACTAACCCTAACCCGAACCCTAACCCTAACCCGAACCCTAACTCTAACCCTAATCCTAACCCTAACCCTAACCCGAACACTTACCCTAACCCTAACCCTAACCCGAACCGTGACCCTAACCCTAACCCTAACCCTAACCCTAACCCGAAACTGAACCCTAACCCTAACCGTAACCCGAACCCGAACCCTAAACCTAAACAGAACCCTAACCCTAAAGCGAACCCTAACCCTAACCCTAACCCGAACCCTAAACCTAACCCTAACCCGAACCCTAAACCTAACCCGAACCCTAACCCTAACCCGAACCCTAACCCTAACCGGAACCCTAACCCTAACCCTAACCCTAACCCTAACCCGAACCCTAACCCGAACCCTAACCCTAACCCTAACCATAACCCTAACCCTAACCCGAACCCTAAACCTAACCCTAACCCGAACCCTAACCCTAACCCTAACCCTAACCCTAACCCGTACCCGAACCCTAACCCGAACCCTACCCCTAACCCTAATCCGAACCCTAACCCTAACCCTAACCCTAACCCTAACCCGAACCCTAACCCTAACCCTAACCCTAACCCTAACCCGAACCATAACCCATTACCCGAATCCTAACCCTAACCCGAACCCTAACCCTAACCCTAACCCCGAACCCGAACCCTAACCCTAACCCTAACCCGAACCCTAACCCGAACCCTAACCCTAACCCGATCCCGAACCCTAACCCTAACCCGAACCCGAACCCTAACCCTAACCCTAACCCAAACCCTAACACTAACCCGAACCCTAACCCTAACCCTAACCTTAACCCGAACCCTAACCCTAACCCTAACCCGACCCCTAACACGAACCCTAACGCGAACCCTAACACTAACCCTAAACCTAATCCTAACTCGAACCTTAACCCTAACCCTAACCCGAAACCTAACCCTAACATTAACCCTAACCCTAAACCTAAACCGAACCCTAACCCTAACCCTCACCCTGCCCCGAACCCTAACCCTAATCCTAACCCTAACCCGAACCCTAACCCGAACCCTAACCCTATCCCTAACCCGAACCCTAACCCTAAACCTAACCCTAACCGAACACTAACCCTAACACTAACCCGAACCCTAACCCTAACCCGAACCCTAACCCTTACCGTAACCCTAACCCTAACCCGAACCCTAACCCTAACCCTAACCCCTAACACTAACCCTAACCCTAACCCCTTACCCGAATCCTAACCCTAACCTGAAACCTAACCCGAACCCTAACCCTAACCCTAACACCAAACCCGAACCCGAACCCTAACCCTAACCCGAACCCGAACCCTAACCCTAACCCTAACTCTAAACCTAAACAGAACCCTAAACCTAACCCTAACCCGAACCCTAACCCTAACACTAACCCTAACCCTAACCCGAACGGTAACACTAACCCTAACCCCTAACCCTAACCCTAACCCTAACCCTAACCCGAACCCTAACCCTAACCCTAACCCTAACCCGAACCCTAACCCTAACCTTAACCGGAACCCTATCACTAAACCTAAACCTAACCCGAACCCTAACCCTAACCCGAACCCTAACCCTAACCCTAACCCTAACCGAACACTAAACCTAACCCTAACCCGAACCCTAACCCTAACCCTAACCCTAATCCTAACCCGAACGTAACCCTAACACTAACCCCTAACCCTAACCCTAACCCTAACCCGAACCCTAACCCTAACCCTAACCCTAACCCTAACCCTAACCCGTACCCGAACCCTAACCCGAACCCTACCCCTAACCCTAATCCGAATCCTAACCCTAACCCTAACCCTAAGCCTAACCCTAACCCGAACCCTAACCCTAACCGGAACCCTAACCCTAACCCTAACCCTAACCCGAACCCTAACCCGAAACCTAACCTTAACCCGATCCCGAACCCTAACCCTAACCCGAACCCGAACCCTAACCCTAACCCTAACCCAAACCCTAACACTAACCCGAACCCTAACCCTAACCCTAACCTTAACCCGAACCCTAACCCTAACCCTAACCCGACCCCTAACCCGAACCCTAACGCGAACCCTAACCCTAACCCTAATACTAACTCGAACCTTAAACCTAACCCTAAACCGAAACCTAACCCTAACATTAACCCTAACCCTAAACCTAAACCGAACCCTAACCCTAACCCTCACTCTGCCCCGAACCCTAACCCTAATCCTAACCCTAACCCGAACCCTAACCCGAACCCTAACACTATCCCTAACCCGAACCCTAATCCTAACCCTAACCCTAACCCGAACACTAACCCTAACACTAACCCGAAACCTAAACCTAACCCGAACCCTAAATCTAACCGTAACCCTAACCCTAACCCGAACCCTAACCATAACCCTAACCCCTAACACTAACCCTAACCCTAACCCTAACCCTAACCCGAACGCGAACCCTAACCTGAACCCTACACCTAACACTAATCCGAACCCTAACCCTATCCTTAATCCTAACCCTAACCCTAACCCGAACACGAACCCTAACCCGAACCCTAACCCTAACGCTAAACCTAACCCTAACCCGAACCCTAACCCTAACCCTAACCCTAACCCGAACCCTAACCCTTACCATAACCCTAACCCTAACCCTAACCCGAACCCTACCCTAACCCTAACCCGAACCCTAACCCGAACCATAACCCTAACCCTAACCATCACCCTAACCCGAACCCTAACCCTAACCCTAAATCTAACCCGAACCCTAACCCGAACCCGAACCCTAACCCTAACCCTAACCCGAACCCTAACCCTAACCCTAACCCTAAACCGAACCCTAACCATAACCATAACCCTAACCCTAACCCTAACCCGAACCCTAAACCTAACCCTAACCCGAAACCTAACCTTAACCGTAAACCTAACCGTAACCCGAACCCTAACCCTAACCCTTACCCGAACCCTAAACCTAACCCTAACCCGAACCCTAACCCTAACCCGAACCCTAACTCTAACCCTAACCCTAACCCTAACCCTAACCCGAACACTAACCCTAACCCTAACCCTAACCCGAACCGTGACCCTAACCCTAACCCTAACCCTAACCCTAACCCTAACCCGAAACTGAACCCTAACCCTAACCGTAACCCGAACCCGAACCCTAAACCTAAACAGAACCCTAACCCTAAAGCGAACCCTAACCCTAACCCTAACCCGAACCCTAAACCTAACCCTAACCCGAACCTTAACCCTAACCCTAACCCGAACCCTAACCCTAACCCTAACCCTAAACCTAACCCAAAACTGAACCCTAACCCTAACCCTAAACGTAACCCGAACCCGAACCCTAACCATAACCCGAACCCTAACCCTAACACTAACCCTAACCCTAACACGAACCCTAACCCTAACCCGAACCCTAACCCGAACCCGAACCCTAACCCTAACACTAAACCTAACCCGAACCCGAACCCTAACCCTAACCCTAACCTGAAACCTAACCCTAACCTTTACCGGAACCCTAACCCTAACCCTACCCCGAACCCGAACCCTAACCCCTTACTCGAATCCTAACCCTAACCCGAACCCTAACCCGAACCATAACCCTAACCCGAACCCTAACCCGAACCCTAACCCTAACCCGAACCCGAACCCGAACCCTAACCCTAACCCTAACCCTAACCCTAACACGAACCCTGACCTAACCGTAACCCTAAACCGAACCCTAAACCTAACCCTAACCCGAACCCTAACCCTAACCCTAACCCTAACCCTAACCCTAACCTGAACGGTAACCCTAACCCTAACCACTAACACTAACCCTAACCCTAACCCGAACCCTAAACCGAACCCTAACCCTAACCCTAACCCTAACCCTAACTCGAACCCGAACCCTAACCCGAACCCTACCCCTAACCCTAATCCGTACCCTAACCCTAACCCTAAACCGAACCCTAAACCTAACCCTAACCCGAACCCTAACCCTAACCCTAACCCTAACCCTAACCCTAACCTGAACGGTAACCCTAACCCTAACCACTAACACTAACCCTAACCCTAACCCGAACCCTAAACCGAACCCTAACCCTAACCCTAACCCGAAACCTAACCCTAACCCTCACCCTAACCCGACCCTAACCCTAAGCCTAACCCTAACCCGAACCCTAACCCGAACCCTAACCCTAACCCTAACCCGAACCATAATCCTAACCCTAACCCTAACCCGATCCCTAACCGTAACCATAACCATAACCCTAACCCTAAACCGAACCCTAACCCTAACCCTAACCCGAACCCTAACCTTAACCGTAACCCTAACCCTAACCCGAACCCTAACCCTAAACCTAACCCGAACCCTAAACCTAACCCTAAACCGAACCCTAACCCTAACCCGAACCCTAACCCTAACCCTAACCCTAAGCCTAACACGAACCCTAACCCGAACCCTAACCTTAACCCTAACCTGAACCCTAACACTAAACCTAACCCTAACCCTTACCCGAACCCTAACCGTAACCCTAATCCTAACCGGAACCCTAATCCTAATCCTAACCCGAACCCGAACACTAACCCCTTACCCGAATCCTAACCCTAACCCGAAACCTAACCCGAACCCTAACCCTAACCCTAACCCCAAAACCGAACCCTAACCCTAACCCTAACCCGAACCCGAACCCTAACCCTAACCCTAACCCTAAACCTAAACCGAACCCTAAACCTAACCCTAACCCGAACCCTAACCCTAACCCTAACCCTAAGCCGAACCCTAACCCTAACCCTAAAACTAACCCTAACCCGTACCCGAACCCTAACCCGAACCCTACCCTTAACCCTAATCCGAACCCTAACTCTAACCCTAACCCTAACCCTAACCCTAACCCGAACCCTAACCCTAACCGGAACCCTAACCCTAACCCTAACCCTAACCCTAACCCGAACCCTAACCCGAACCCTAACCCTAACCCTAACCCTAACCCGAACCCTAACCCTAATCCTAACCCTAAACCGAACCCTAACCCTAACCTTAACCGGAACCCTAACACTAACCCTAACCCTAACCCGAACCCTAACCCTAACCCGAACCCTAACCCTAACCCTAACACTAACCCTAACCCGAACCCTAAACCGAACCCTAACCCGAACCCTAACCCTAAACCTAACCCTAACCCTAACCCGAACGGTAACCCTAACACTAACCCCTAACCCTAACCCTAACCCTAACCCTAACCCGAACCCTAACCCTAACCCTAACCCTAACCCTAACCCTAACCCGTACCCGAACCCTAACCCGAACCCTACCCCTAACCCTAATCCGAACCCTAACCCTAACCCTAACCCTAACCCTAAACCTAACCCGAACCCTAACCCTAACCGGAACCCTAACCCTAACCCTAACCCTAACCCAAACCCTAACCCGAACCCTAACCCTAACCCTAACCCGAACCCTAACACTAACCCTAACCCTAACCCGAACCCTAACCCTAACCTTAACCGGAACCCTAACACTAACCCTAACCCGAACCCGAACCATAACCCCTTACCCGAATCCTAACCCTAACCCGAACCCTAACCCTAACCCTAACCCCGAACCCGAACCCTAACCCTAACCCTAACCCGAACCCTAACCCGAACCCTAACCCTAACCCGATCCCGAACCCTAACCCTAACCCGAACCCGAACCCTAACCCTAACCCTAACCCAAACCCTAACACTAACCCGAACCCTAACCCTAATCCTAACCTTAACCCGAACCCTAACCCTAAACCTAACCCTAATCCTAACTCGAACCCTAACCCTAACCTTAACCGGAACCCTAACACTAACCCTTACCCGAACCCGAACCATAACCCCTTACCCGAATCCTAACCCTAACCCGACCCCTAACCCGAACCCGAACCCTAACCCGAACCCTACACCTAACAATAATCCGAACCCTAACCCTAACCTTAATCCTAACCCTAACCCTAACCCGAACCCGAACCCTAACCCGAACCCTAACCCTAACCCTAACCCTAACCCGAACCCTAACCCGAACCCTAACCCTAACCCTAACCCGAACCCTAACCCTAACCCTAACCCTAACCCGAACCCTAAAAGTAACCATAACCCTAACCCTAACCCTAACCCGAACCCTAACCCTAAACCTAACCCGAACCCTAACCTTAACCATAACCCTAACCCTAAAGCGAACCCTAACCCTAACCCGAACCCTAAACCTAACCCTAACCCGAACCCTAACCCTAACCCGAAACCTAACCCTAACCCGAACCCTAACACTAACCGGAACCCTAACCCTAACCCTAACCCTAACCCTAACCCGAACCCTAACCCGAACCCTAACCCTAACCCTAACCCAACCCTATCCCTAACCCGAACCCTAAACCTAACCCTAACCCGAAACCTAACCCTAACCCTAACCCTAACCCTAACCCGAACGGTAACCCTAAAACTAACCCCTAACACTAACCCTAACCCTAACCCTAACCCTAACCCGAACCCTAACCCTAACCCTAACCCTAACCCTAACCCGTACCCGAACCCTAACCCGAACCCTACCCCTAACCCTAATCCGAACCCTAACCCTAACCCTAACCCTAACCCTAACCCGAACCCTAACCCTAACCCTAACCCTAACCCTAACCCGAACCATAACCCATTACCCGAATCCTAACCCTAACCCGAACCCTAACCCTAACCCTAACCCTGAACCCGAACCCTAACACTAACCCTAACCAGAACCCTAACCCGAACCCTAACCCTAACCCGATCCCGAACCCTAACCCTAACCCGAACCCGAAATCTAACCCTAACCCTAACCCAAACCCTAACACTAACCCGAACCCTAACCCTAACCCTAAGCTTAACCCGAACCCTAACCATAACCCTAACCCGACCCCTAACACGAACCCTAACGCGAACCCTAACCCTAACTCTAACCCTAATCCTAACTCGAACCTTAACCCTAACCCTAACCCGAAACCTAACCCTAACATTAACCCTAACCCTAAACCTAAACCGAACCCTAACCCTAACCCTCACCCTGCCCCGAACCCTAACCCTAATCCTAACCCTAACCCGAACCCTAACCCGAACCCTAACCCTATCCCTAACCCGAACCCTAACCCTAAACCTAACCCTAACCCGAACACTAACCCTAACACTAACCTGAACCCTAACCCTAACCCGAACCCTAACCCTTACCGTAACCCTAACCCTAACCCGAACCCTAACCCTAACCCTAACCCCTAACACTAACCCTAACCCTAACCCCTTACCCGAATCCTAACCCTAACCTGAAACCTAAACCGAACCCTAACCCTAACCCTAACCCCAGAGCCGAACCCGAACCCTAACCCTAACCCGAACCCGAACCCTAACACTAACCCTAACCCTAAACCTAAACAGAACCCTAAACCTAACCCTAACCCGAACCCTAACCCTAACACTAACCCTAACCCTAACCCGAACGGTAACACTAACCCTAACCCCTAACCCTAACCCTAACCCTAACCCTAACCCGAACCCTAACCCTAACCCTAACCCTAACCCGAACCCTAACCCTAACCTTAACCGGAACCCTAACACTAAACCTAACCCTAACCCGAACCCTAACCCTAACCCGAACCCTAACCCTAACCCTAACCCTAACCCGAACCCTAAACCTAACCCTAACCCGAACCCTAACCCTAACCCTAACCCTAATCCTAACCCGAACGTAACCCTAACACTAACCCCTAACCCTAACCCTAACCCTAACCCTAACCCGAACCCTAACCCTAACCCTATCCCTAACCCTAACCCGTACCCGAACCCTAACCCGAACCCTACCCCTAACCCTAATCCGAATCCTAACCCTAACCCTAACCCTAAGCCTAACCCTAACCCGAACCCTAACCCTAACCAGAACCCTAACCCTAACCCTAACCCTAACCCGAACCCTAACCCGAAACCTAACCTTAACCCGATCCCGAACCCTAACCCTAACCCGAACCCGAACCCTAACCCTAACCCTAACCCAAACCCTAACACTAACCCGAACCCTAACCCTAACCCTAACCTTAACCCGAACCCTAACCCTAACCCTAACCAGACCCCTAACCCGAACCCTAACGCGAACCCTAACCCTAACCCTAACCCTAATACTAACTCGAACCTTAAACCTAACCCTAACCCGAAACCTAACCCTAACATTAACCCTAACCCTAAACCTAAACCGAACCCTAACCCTAACCCTCACTCTGCCCCGAACCCTAACCCTAATCCTAACCCTAACCCGAACCCTAACCCGAACCCTAACACTATCCCTAACCCGAACCCTAACCCTAAACCTAACCCTAACCCGAACACTAACCCTAACACTAACCCGAAACCTAAACCTAACCCGAACCCTAAATCTAACCGTAACCCTAACCCTAACCCGAACCCTAACCATAACCCTAACCCCTAACACTAACCCTAACCCTAACACTAACCCTAACCCTAACCCGAACCCGAACCCTAACCTGAACCCTACACCTAACACTAATCCGAACCCTAACCCTATCCTTAATCCTAACACTAACCCTAACCCGAACACGAACCCTAACCCGAACCCTAACCCTAACGCTAAACCTAACCCTAACCCGAACCCTAAAGCTAACCCTAACCCTAACCCGAACCCTAACCCTTACCATAACCCTAACCCTAACCCTAACCCGAACCCTACCCTAACACTAACCCGAACCCTAAACCGAACCGTAACCCTAACCCTAACCCTCACCCTAACCCGAACCCTAACCCTAACCCTAACACTAACCCGAACCCTAACCCGAACCCGAACCCTAACCCTAACCCTAACCCGAACCCTAACCCTAACCCTAACCCTAAACCGAACCCTAACCATAACCATAACCCTAACCCTAAACCTAACCCGAACCCTAACCCTAACCCTAACCCGAAACCTAACCTTATCCATAAACCTAACCCTAACCCGAACCCTAACCCTAACCCTTACCCGAACCCTAAACCTAACCCTAACCCGAACCCTAACCCTAACCCGAACCCTAACTCTAACCCTAACCCTAACCCTAACCCTAACCCGAACACTAACCCTAACCCTAACCCTAACCCGAACCGTGACCCTAACCCTAACCCTAAACCTAACCCTAACCCGAAACTGAACCCTAACCCTAACCGTAACCCGAACCCGAACCCTAAACCTAAACAGAACCCTAACCCTAAAGCGAACCCTAACCCTAACCCTAACCCGAACCCTAAACCTAACCCTAACCCGAACCCTAACCCTAACCCGAACCCTAACCCTAACCCGAACCCTAACCCTAACCGGAACCCTAACACTAACCCTAACCCTAACCCTAACCCGAACCCTAACCCGAACCCTAACCCTAACCCTAACCCTAACCCTAACCCTAACCCGAACCCTAAACCTAACCCTAACCCGAACCCTAACCCTAACCCTAACCCTAACCCTAACCCTAACCCGAACGGTAACCCTAACACTAACCCCTAACACTAACCCTAACCCTAACCCTAACCCTAACCCGAACCCTAACCCTAACCCTAACCCTAACCCTAACCCGTACCCGAACCCTAACCCGAACCCTACCCCTAACCCTAATCCGAACCCTAACCCTAACCCTAACCCTAACCCTAACCCGAAACCTAACCCTAACCCTAACCCTAACCCGAACCATAACCCATTACTCAAATCCTAACCCTAACCCGAACCCTAACCCTAACCCTAACCCCGAACCCGAACCCTAACCCTAACCCTAACCCGAACCCTAACCCGAACCCTAACCCTAACCCGATCCCGAACCCTAAACCTAACCCGAACCCGAACCCTAACCCTAACCCTAACCCAAACCCTAACACTAACCCGAACCCTAACCCTAACCCTAACCTTAACCCGAACCCTAACCCTAACCCTAACCCGACCCCTAACACGAACCATAACCCTAACCCTAACCCAAACCCTAACACTAACCCGAACCCTAACCCTAACCCTAACCCTAACCCGAACCCTAACCATAACCCTAACCCCTAACACTAACCCTAACCCTAACCCTAACCCTAACCCTAAACCGAACCCGAACCCTAACCCGAACCCTACACCTAACACTAATCCGAACCCTAACCCTAACCTTAATCCTAACCCTAACCCTAACCCAAACACGAACCCTAACCCGAACCCTAACCCTAACGCTAAACCTAACCCTAACCCGAACCCTAACCCTAACCCTAACCCTAACCCTAACCCGAACCCTAACCCTTACCATAACCCTAACCCTAACCCTAACCCGAACCCTACCCTAACCCTAACCCGAACCCTAACCCGAACCGTAACCCTAACCCTAACCCTCACCCTAACCCGAACCCTAACCCTAACCCTAACCCTAACCCGAACCCTAACCCGAACCCGAACCCTAACCCTAACCCTAACCCGAACCCTAAACCTAACCCTAACCCTAAACCGAACCCTAACCATAACCATAACCCTAACCCTAACCCTAACCCGAACCCTAAACCTAACCCTAACCCGAAACCTAACCTTAACCGTAAACCTAACCCTAACCCGAACCCTAACCCTAACCCTTACCCGAACCCTAAACCTAACCCTAACCCGAACCCTAACCCTAACCCGAACCCTAACCCTAACCCGAACCCTAAGCCTAACCCGAACCCTAATCCTAACCCTAACCCGAACCTTAACCATAACCCTACCCCGAACCTTAACCCTAACCCTAACCCTAACCCTAAACCTAACCCGAACCCGAACCCCAAACCTAATCCTAACCCTAACCGGAACCCTAACCCTAACCCTAACCCTAACCTGAACCCTAACACTAACCCTAACCCGAACCCTAACCCTAACCCTAACCTTAACCCTAACCCTAACCTTAAACCTAACCCTAACCCTTACCCGAACCGGAACCCTAACTCGAACTCTACCCCAACCCTAATCCGAACCCTTACCCTAACCCTAACCCTAAACCTAACCCTAACCCTAACCCGAACCCTAACACTAACCAGAACACTAACCCTAACCCTAACCCTAACCCGAACCCGAACCCTAAACCGAACCCTAACCCTAACCCTAACCCGAACCCTAACCCTAACCCGAACCCTAACCCTAACCCTAACCCGAACCCTAACCCTAACCCTAACCCTAACACGAACCCTAACCCTAACCCTAACCCTAACCCGAACCCGAACCCTAACCCAAACCATAACCCTAAACCGAACACGAACCCTCACCCTAACCCTAACCCTAACCCGAACCTTAACCCTAACCCTAACCCGAACCCTAACCCTAACCCTAACCCTAACCCTAAACCGAACCCTAAGCCTAACCCTAACCCTACCCGAACCGTAACCCTAACCCGAACCCTAACCCGAACCCTAAACCGAACCCTAACCCTACCCCTACCCGAACCCTAACCCTAACCCTAACCCTAACACGAACCCTAACCCTAACCATAAACCTAACCCTAACCCTAACCCGAACCCTACCCTAACCTTAACCCGAACCCTAACCCTATCCGTAACCCTAACCCTAACCCGAACCCTAACCCTAAACCTAACCCCTAACCCTAACCCTAACCCTAACCAGAAACATAACCCTAACCCTAACCCTAACCCGAACCCGAACCCGAACCCTAACCCGAACACTACCCCTAACCCTAATCCGAACCCTAAACCTAACCTTAACCCTAACACTAACCCGAAACGGAACCCTAACCCTAACCCTAACCCAAACCCTAACCCTAACCGGAACCCTAACCCTAACCCGAAACCTAACCCCTAACCTTAACCCTAACCCTAACCCTAACCCGAACCCTAATCCTAACCCTACCTCCTAAACCTAACCCTAACCCTAACCCGAACGCTAACCCTAACCGAAACCTAACCCTAACCCGAACCCTAACACGAACCCTAAACCTAAGCCGAAACTGAACCCTACCCATAACCCGTACCCTAACCCTAACCCGAACCCTAACCCTAACACTAACCCTAACCCGAACACGAACCCTAACACTAACCCGAACCCGAACCCTAACCCGAACCCGAACCCTAACCCTAACACTAACCCTAAACCGAACCCGAACCCTAACCCTAAACCTAACCCTAACACTAACCCTAACCCTAACGCGAACCCTAACCCGAACCCGAACCCGAACCCTAACCCTAACCCTAACCCGAACCCTAACCCTAAACCGAACCCTAACACTAACCCGAACCCTAACCCTAAACCGAACCCGAACCCTAACCCTAACCCTAACCGGAATCCTAACCCTAACCCGAACCCTAACCCTAACCCAAACCCTAACCCTAACCCGAACCCTAACCCGAACCCTAACCCGAACCCTTACCCTAACCCGAACCCTAACCCGAACCCTAACCCGAACCCTAACCCTAACCCGAACCCTAACCCTAACCCTAACCCTAACCCGAAACCTAACCCTAACCCGAACCCTAACCCTAACCCTTACCGTAACCCGAAACCTAACCCTAACCCTAACCCTAACCCTAACCCTAACTCGAACCCGAACCCTAACCCGAACCCTACCCCTAACCCTAATCCGTACCCTAACCCTAACCCTAACCCTAACCCTAACCCTAACCCGAACCCTAACCTGAACCCTAAACCTAAACCTAACCCGAACCCTAACCCTAACCCTAACCCTAACCCGAACCCTAACTCTAACCCTAACCCTAACCCTAACCCTAACCCGAACACTAACCCTAACCCTAACCCTAACCCGAACCGTGACCCTAACCCTTACCCTAACCCTAACCCTAACCCGAAACTGAACCCTAACCCTAACCGTAACCCGAACCCGAACCCTAAACCTAAACAGAACCCTAACCCTAACACTAACCCTAACCCTAACCCGAACCCTAACCCTAACCCGAACCCTCACCCGAAACCGAACCCTAACCTTAACACTAACCCTAACCCGAACCCGAACCTTAACCCTAACCCTAACCTGAACCCTAACCCTAACCTTAACTGGAACCCTAACGCTAACCCTACCCCGAACCCGAACACTAACCCCTACCCGAATCCTAACCCTAACCCGAACCCTAACCCGAACCCTAACCCTAACCCGAACCCGAACCCTAAACCGAACCCTAACCCTAACCCGAACCCTGACCTAACCGTAACCCTAAACCGAACCCTAACACTAACCCTAACCCGACACCTAACCCGAACCCTAACGCGAACCCTAACCCTAACCCTAACCCTAACCCTAACCCGAACCTTAACCCTAACCCTACCCCGAACCTTAACCCTATCCCTAACACTAAACCTAAACCTAACCCTAACCCGAAACCTAACCCTAACCCTAACCCTAACCCGAAACCTAAACCTAACCATAACCCTAGCCCTAACGCTAACCCGAACCCTACCCTAACCCTAGCCCGAACCCTAACCCTAACCGTAACCCTAAACCTAACCCGAACCCTAACCCTAACCCTAACCCCTAACCCTAACCCTAACCCTAACCCGAACCCTAACCCTAACCCTAACCCTAACCCGAACCCGAACCCGAACCCTACCCCGAACCCTAACCCTAATCCGAAATCTAACACTAACCCAAACCCTAACCCTAACCCGAACCGGAACCCTAACCCTAACCCTAACCCAAACCCTAACCCTAACCCGAACCCTAACCCTAACCCGAACCCTAACCCCTAATCCTAACCCTAAACCTAACCCTAAGCCGAACCCTAACCCTAACCTTACCTCCTAAACCTAACCCTAACCCTAACCCGAACCCTAACCCTAACCGAACCCTAACCCTAACCCGAACCCTAACCAGAACCCTTAACCTAACCCGAACCCGATCCCTACCCCTAACCCGAACACTAACAATAACCCGAACCCTAACACTAACACTAACCCTAACCCGAACCCGAACCCTAACAGTAACCCGAACCCGACCCTAACCCGAACCTGAACCCTAACGCTAACACTAACCCTAAAACGAACCCGAACCCTAAACCTAACCCTAACCCTAACACTAACCCTAAACCTAACCCGAACCATAACCCGAACCCGAACCCTAACCCCTAACCCTAACCCTAACCCTAACCCGAAACCTAACCCTAACCCTAACCCTAACCCAAACCCTAACCCTAACCCGAACCCTAACCCGAACCCTAACCCGAATCCTTACCCTAACCCTAACCCGAACCCGAACCCTAACATGAACCCTAACCCTAAACCTAACCCTAACACGAACCCTAACCCTAACCCTAACCCTAACCCGAACCTTAAACCTAACCCTACCCCGAACCTTAACCCTAACCCTAACCCTAACCCTAAACCTAACCCTAACCCGAACCCTAAACCTAACCCTTACCGTAACCCGAAAACTAACCCTAACCCTAACCCGAACCCTAACCTGAACCCTAAACCTAAACCTAACCCGAAACCTAACCCTAACCCTAACCCGAACCCTAACCCTAACCCTAACCCTAAACAGAACACTAACCCTAACTCTAACCCTAAACCGAACCCTGACCCTAACCCTAACCCTAACCCTAAACCTAACCCAAAACTGAACCCTAACCCTAACCCTAACCGTAACCCGAACCCGAACCCTAACCCTAACCCGAACCCTAACCCTAACACTAACCCTAACCCTAACACGAACCCTAACCCTAACCCGAACCCTAACCCGAACCCGAACCCTAACCCTAACACTAACCCTAACCCGAACCCGAACCCTAACCCTAACCCTAACCTGAACCCTAACCCTAACCTTTACCGGAACCCTAACCCTAACCCCACCCCGAACCCGAACCCTAACCCCTTACCCGAATCCTAACCCTAACCCGAACCCTAACGCGAACCATAACCCTAACCCGAACCCTAACCCGAACCCTAACCCTAACCCGAACCCGAACCCGAACCCTAACCCTAACCCTAACCCTAACCCGAACCCTGAGCTAACCGACACCCTAAACCGAACCCTAAACCTAACCCTAACCCGAACCCTAACCCTAACCGTAACCCTAACCCTAACCCTAACCCTAACCCGAACGGTAACCCTAACCCTAACCACTAACACTAACCCTAACCCTAACCTGAACCCTAAACCGAACCCTAACCCTAACCCTAACCCTAACCCTAACTCGAACCCGAACCCTAACCCGAACCCTACCCCTAACCCTAATCCGTACCCTAACCCTAACCCTAACCCTAACACTAAACCTAACCCGAACCCTAACCCTAACCAGAACCCTAACCCTAACCCTAACCCTAACCCGAAACCTAACCCTAACCCTCACCCTAACCCGACCCTAACACTAAGCCTAACCCTAACCCGAACCCTAACCCGAACCCTAACCCTAACCCTAACCCGAACCATAACCCTAACCCTAACCCTAACCCGAAACCTAACCGTAACCATAACCCTAACCCTAACCCTAACCCGAACCCTAACCCTAACCCTAACCCGAAACCTAACCTTAACCGTAACCCTAACCCTAACCCGAACCCTAACCCTAAACCTAACCCGAACACTAAACATAACCCTAAACCGAACCCTAACCCTAACCCGAACCCTAACCCTAACCCTAACCCTAAGCCTAACACGAACCCTAACCCGAACCCTAACCTTAACCCTAACCTGAACCCTAACACTAAACCTAACCCTAACCCTAACCCGAACCCTAACCCTAACCCTAATCCTAACCGGAACCCTAATCCTAATCCTAACCCGAACCCGAACACTAACCCCTTACCCGAATCCTAACCCTAACTCGAACCCTAACCCTAACCCTAAAACTAACCCTAACCCGTACCCGAACCCTAACCCGAACCCTACCCTTAACCCTAATCTGAACCCTAACTCTAACCCTAACCCTAACCCTAACCCTAACCCGAACCCTAACCCTAACCGGAACCCTAACCCTAACCCTAACCCTAACCCTAACCCGAACCCTAACCCGAACCCTAACCCTAACCCTAACCCTAACCCGAAACCTAACCCTAACCCGAACCCTAACCCTAACCCTAACCCTAAACCTAACCCTAACCCGAACCCTAACCCTAACCCTAACCCTAAACCTAACCCGAACCCTAAACCGAACCCTAACCCGAACCCTAACCCTAACCCTAACCCTAACCCTAACCCGAACGGTAACCCTAACACTAACCCCTAACCCTAACCCTAACCCTAACCCTAACCCTAACCCGAACCCTACCCCTAACCCTAATCCGAACCCTAAACCTAACCCTAACCCTAACCCGAACCCTAACCCTAACCCTAACCCTAACCCTAACCCGAACCATAACCCATTACCCGAATCCTAACCCTAACCCGAACCCTAACCCTAACCCTAACCCCGAACCCGAACCCTAACCCTAACCCTAACCCGAACCCTAACCCGAACCCTAACCCTAACCCGATCCCGAACCCTAACCCTAACCCGAACCCGAACCCTAACCCTAACCCTAACCCAAACCCTAACACTAACCCGAACCCTAACCCTAACCCTAACCTTAACCCGAACCCTAACCCTAACCCTAACCCGACCCCTAACACGAACCCTAACGCGAACCCTAACCCTAACCCTAACCCTAATCCTAACTCGAACCTTAACCCTAACCCTAACCCGAAACCTAACCCTAACATTAACCCTAACCCTAAACCTAAACCGAACCCTAACCCTAACCCTCACCCTGCCCCGAACCCTAACCCTAATCCTAACCCTAACCCGAACCCTAACCCGAACCCTAAACCTATCCCTAACCCGAACCCTAACCCTAAACCTAACCCTAACCCGAACACTAACCCTAACACTAACCCGAACCCTAACCCTAACCCGAACCCTAACCCTTACCGTAACCCTAACCCTAACCCGAACCCTAACCGTAACCCTAACCCCTAACACTAACCCTAACCCTAACCCCTTACCCGAATCCTAACCCTAACCTGAAACCTAACCCGAACCCTAACACTAACCCTAACCCCAAAGCCGAACCCGAACCCTAACCCCAACCCGAACCCGAACCCTAACCCTAACCCTAACCCTAAACCTAAACAGAACCCTAAACCTAACCCTAAACCGAACCCTAACCCTAACACTAACCCTAACCCTAACCCGAACGGTAACACTAACCCTAACCCCTAACCCTAACCCTAACCCTAACCCTAACCCGAACCCTAACCCTAACCCTAACCCTAACCCGAACCCTAACCCTAACCTTAAACGGAACCCTAACACTAAACCTAACCCTAACCCGAACCCTAACCCTAACCCGAACCCTAACCCTAACCCTAACCCTAACCCGAACCCTAAACCTAACCCTAACCCGAACCCTAACCCTAACCCTAACCCTAATCCTAACCCGAACGTAACCCTAACACTAACCTCTAACCCTAACCCTAACCCTAACCCTAACCCGAACCCTAACCCTAACCCTAACCCTAACCCTAACCCGTACCCGAACCCTAACCCGAACCCTAGCCCTAACCCTAATCCGAATCCTAACCCTAACCCTAACCCTAAGCCTAACCCTAACCCGAACCCTAACCCTAACCGGAACCCTAACACTAACCCTAACCCTAACCCGAACCCTAACCCGAAACCTAACCTTAACCCGATCCCGAACCCTAACCCTAACCCGAACCCGAACCCTAACCCTAACCCTAACCCTAACCCTAACCCTAACCCGAACCCTAACCCGAAACCTAACCTTAACCCGAACCCTAACCCTAACCCTAACCCGACCCCTAACCCGAACCCTAACGCGAACCCTAACCCTAACCCTAAGCCTAATACTAACTCGAACCTTAAACCTAACCCTAACCCGAAACCTAACCCTAACATTAACCCTAACCCTAAACCTAAACCGAACCCTAACCCTAACCCTCACTCTGCCCCGAACCCTAACCCTAATCCTAACCCTAACCCGAACCCTAACCTGAACCCTAACACTATCCCTAACCCGAACCCTAATCCTAACCCTAACCCTAACCCGAACACTAACCCTAACACTAACCCGAAACCTAAACCTAACCCGAACCCTAAATCTAACCGTAACCCTAACCCTAACCCGAACCCTAACCATAACCCTAACCCCTAACACTAACCCTAACCCTAACCCTAACCCTAACCCTAACCCGAACCCGAACCCTAACCCGAACCATACACCTAACACTAATCCGAACCCTAACCCTAACCTTAATCCTAACCCTAACCCTAACCCGAACACGAACCCTAACCCGAACCCTAACCCTAACGCTAAACCTAACCCTAACCCGAACCCTAACCCTAACCCTAACCCTAACCCGAACCCTAACCCTTACCATAACCCTAACCCTAACCCTAACCCGAACCCTACCCTAACCCTAACACGAACCCTAACCCGAACCGTAACCCTAACCCTAACCCTCACCCTAACCCGAACCCTAACCCTAACCCTAACCCTAACCCGAACCCTAACCCGAACCCGAACCCTAACCCTAAACCTAACCCGAACCCTAACCCTAACCCTAACCCTAAACCGAACCCTAACCATAACCATAACCCTAACCCTAACCCTAAACCGAACCCTAAACCTAACCCTAACCCAAAACCTAACCTTAACCGTAAACCTAACCCTAACCCGAACCCTAACCCTAACCCTTACCCGAACCCTAAACCTAACCCTAACCCGAACCCTAACCCTAACCCGAACCCTAACTCTAACCCTAATCCTAACCCTAACCCTAACCCGAACACTAACCCTAACCCTAACCCTAACCCGAACCGTGACCCTAACCCTAACCCTAACCCTAACCCTAACCCGAAACTGAACCCTAACCCTAACCGTAACCGGAACCCGAACCCTAAAACTAAACAGAACCCTAACCCTAAAGCGAACCCTAACCCTAACCCTTACCCGAACCCTAAACCTAACCCTAACCCGAACCCTAACCCTAACCCGAACCCTAACCCTAACCCTAACCCTAACCCTAACCCGAACCCTAACCCGAACCCTAACCCTAACCCTAACCATAACCCTAACCCTAACCCGAACCCTAAACCTAACCCTAACCCGAACCCTAACCCTAACCCTAACCCTAACCCTAACCCGAACGGTAACCCTAACACTAACCCCTAACACTAACCCTAACCCTAACCCTAACCCGAACCCTAACCCGAACCCTAACCCTAACCCTAACCCGTACCCGAACCCTAACCCGAACCCTACCCCTAACCCTAATCCGAACCCTAACCCTAACCCTAACCCTAACCCTAACCCTAAACCGAACCCTAACCCTAACCCTATCCCGAACCCTACCCTAACCTTAACCCGAACCCTAACCCTATCCGTAACCCTAACCCTAACCCGAACCCTAACCCTAAACCTAACCCCTAACCCTAACCCTAACCCTAACCAGAAACATAACCCTAACCCTAACCCTAACCCGAACCCGAACCCGAACCCTAACCCGAACACTACCCCAAACCCTAATCCGAACCCTAAACCTAACCTTAACCCTAACACTAACCCGAAACGGAACCCTAACCCTAACCCTAACCCAAACCCTAACCCTAACCGGAACCCTAACCCTAACCCGAAACCTAACCCCTAACCTTAACCCTAACCCTAACCCTAACCCGAACCCTAATCCTAACCCTACCTCCTAAACCTAACCCTAACCCTAACCCGAACCCTAACCCTAACCGAAACCTAACCCTAACCCGAACCCTAACACGAACCCTAAACCTAAGCCGAAACTGAACCCTACCCATAACCCGTACCCTAACCCTAACCCGAACCCTAACCCTAACACTAACCCTAACCCGAACACGAACCCTAACACTAACCCGAACCCGAACCCTAACCCGAACCCGAACCCTAACCCTAACACTAACCCTAAACCGAACCCGAACCCTAACCCTAAACCTAACCCTAACACTAACCCTAACCCTAAACCGAACCCTAACCCGAACCCGAACCCGTACCCTAACCCTAACCCTAACCCGAACCCTAACCCTAAACCGAACCCTAACACTAACCCGAACCCTAACCCTAAACCGAACCCGAACCCTAACCCTAACCCTAACCGGAATCCTAACCCTAACCCGAACCCTAACCCTAACCCAAACCCTAACCCTAACCCGAAACCTAACCCGAACCCTTACCCTAACCCGAACCCTTACCCTAACCCGAACCCTAACCCGAACCCTAACCCGAACCCTAACCCTAACCCGAACCCTAACCCTAACCCTAACCCTAACCCGAAACCTAACCCTAACCCGAACCCTAACCCTAACCCTTACCGTAACCCGAAACCTAACCCTAACCCTAACCCTAACCCGAACCCTAACCTGAACCCTAAACCTAAACCTAACCCGAACCCTAACCCTAACCCTAACCCTAACCCGAACCCTAACTCTAACCCTAACCCTAACCCTAACCCTAACCCGAACACTAACCCTAACCCTAACCCTAACCCGAACCGTGACCCTAACCCTAACCCTAACCCTAACCCTAACCCGAAACTGAACCCTAACCCTAACCGTAACCCGAACCCGAACCCTAAACCTAAACAGAACCCTAACCCTAACACTAACCCTAACCCTAACCCGAACCCTAACCCTAACACTAACGCTAACCCGAACCTGAACCTTAACCCTAACCCTAACCTGAACCCTAACCCTAACCTTAACTGGAACCCTAACACTAACCCTACCCCGAACCCGAACACTAACCCCTACCCGAATCCTAACCCTAACCCGAACCCTAACCCGAACCCTAACCCTAACCCGAACCCGAACCCTAAACCGAACCCTAACCCTAACCCGAACCCTGACCTAACCGTAACCCTAAACCGAACCCTAACACTAACCCTAACCCGACACCTAACCCGAACCCTAATGCGAACCCTAACCCTAACCCTAACCCTAACCCTAACCCGAACCTTAACCCTAACCCTACCCCGAACCTTAACCCTATCCCTAACCCTAAACCTAAACCTAACCCTAACCCGAAAACTAACCCTAACCCTAACCCTAACCCGAACCCTAACCCTAACCATAACCCTAGCCCTAACGCTAACCCGAACCCTACCCTAACCCTAGCCCGAACCCTAACCCTAACCGTAACCCTAAACATAACCCGAACCCTAACCCTAACCCTAACCCCTAACCCTAACCCTAACCCTAACCCGAACCCTAACCCTAACCCTAACCCGAACCCGAACCCGAACCCTAACCCGAACCCTAACCCTAATCCGAAATCTAACACTAACCCAAACCCTAACCCTAACCCGAACCGGAACCCTAACCCTAACCCTAACCCAAACCCTAACCCTAACCCGAACCCTAACCCTAACCCGAACCCTAACCCCTAATCCTAACCCTAACCCTAACCCTAAGCCGAACCCTAACCCTAACCCTACCTCCTAAACCTAACCCTAACCCTAACCCGAACCCTAACCCTAACCGAACCCTAACCCTAACCCGAACCCTAACCAGAACCCTAAACCTAACCCGAACCCGATCCCTACCCCTAACCCGAACACTAACAATAACCCGAACCCTAACACTAACACTAACCCTAACCCGAACCCGAACCCTAACAGTAACCCGAACCCGAACCCTAACCCGAACCTGAACCCTAACGCTAACACTAACCCTAAACCGAACCCGAACCCTAAACCTAACCCTAACCCTAACACTAACCCTAAACCTAACCCGAACCATAACCCGAACCCGAACCCTAACCCCTAACCCTAACCCTAACCCTAACCCGAACCCTAACCCTAACCCTAACCCTAACCCAAACCCTAACCCTAACCCGAACCCTAACCCGAACCCTAACCAGAATCCTTACCCTAACCCTAACCCGAAACCGAACCCTAACATGAACCCTAACCCTAAACCTAACCCTAACACGAACCCTAACCCTAACCCTAACCCTAACCCGAACCTTAAACCTAACCCTACCCCGAACCTTAACCCTAACCCTAACCCTAACCCTAAACCTAACCCTAACCCGAACCCTAAACCTAACCCTTACCGTAACCCGAAAACTAACCCTAACCCTAACCCGAACCCTAACCTGAACCCTAAACCTAAACCTAACCCGAAACCTAACCCTAACCCTAACCCGAACCCTAACCCTAACCCTAACCCTAAACCGAACACTAAGCCTAACTCTAACCCTAACCCGAACCCTGACCCTAACCCTAACCCTAACCCTAAACCTAACCCAAAACTGAACCCTAACCCTAACCCTAACCGTAACCCGAACCCGAACCCTAACCCTAACCCGAACCCTAACCCTAACACTAACCCTAACCCTAACACGAACCCTAACCCTAACCCGAACCCTAACCCGAACCCGAACCCTAACCCTAACACTAACCCTAACCCGAACCCGAACCCTAACACTAACCCTAACCTGAACCCTAACCCTAACCTTTACCGGAACCCTAACCCTAACCCCACCCCGAACCCGAACCCTAACCCCTTACCCGAATCCTAACCCTAACCCGAACCCTAACGCGAACCATAACCCTAACCCGAACCCTAACCCGAACCCTAACCCTAACCCGAACTCGAACCCGAACCCTAACCCTAACCCTAACCCTAACCCGAACCCTGACCTAACCGACACCCTAAACCAAACCCTAAACCTAACCCTAACCCGAACCCTAACCCTAACCCTAACCCGAAACCTAACCCTAACCCTCACCCTAACCCGACCCTAAACCTAAGCCTAACCCTAACCCGAACCCTAACCCGAACCCTAACCCTAACCCTAACCCGAACCATAACCCTAACCCTAACCCTAACCCGAACCCTAACCGTAACCATAACCCGAACCCTACCCCTAACCCTAATCCGTACCCTAACCCTAACCCTAAACCGAACCCTAACCCTAACCCTAACCCTAACCCTAACTCGAACCCGAACCCTAACCCGAACCCTACCCCTAACCCTAATCCGTACCCTAACCCTAACCCTAACCCTAACCCTAACCCTAACCCGAACCCTAACCTGAACCCTAAACCTAAACCTAACCCGAACCCTAACCCTAACCCTAACCCTAACCCGAACCCTAACTCTAACCCTAACCCTAACCCTAACCCTAACCCGAACACTAACCCTAACCCTAACCCTAACCCGAACCGTGACCCTAACCCTAACCCTAACCCTAACCCTAACCCGAAACTGAACCCTAACCCTAACCGTAACCCGAACCCGAACCCTAAACCTAAACAGAACCCTAACCCTAACACTAACCCTAACCCTAACCCGAACCCTAACCCTAACCCGAACCCTCACCCGAAACCGAACCCTAACCTTAACACTAACCCTAACCCGAACCCGAACCTTAACCCTAACCCTAACCTGAACCCTAACCCTAACCTTAACTGGAACCCTAACGCTAACCCTACCCCGAACCCGAACACTAACCCCTACCCGAATCCTAACCCTAACCCGAACCCTAACCCGAACCCTAACCCTAACCCGAACCCGAACCCTAAACCGAACCCTAACCCTAACCCGAACCCTGACCTAACCGTAACCCTAAACCGAACCCTAACACTAACCCTAACCCGACACCTAACCCGAACCCTAACGCGAACCCTAACCCTAACCCTAACCCTAACCCTAACCCGAACCTTAACCCTAACCCTACCCCGAACCTTAACCCTATCCCTAACCCTAAACCTAAACCTAAACCTAACCCGAAACCTAACCCTAACCCTAACCCTAACCCGAAACCTAAACCTAACCATAACCCTAGCCCTAACGCTAACCCGAACCCTACCCTAACCCTAGCCCGAAACCTAACCCTAACCGTAACCCTAAACCTAACCCGAACCCTAACCCTAACCCTAACCCCTAACCCTAACCCTAACCCTAACCCGAACCCTAACCCTAACCCTAACCCTAACCCGAACCCGAACCCGAACCCTACCCCGAACCCTAACCCTAATCCGAAATCTAACACTAACCCAAACCCTAACCCTAACACGAAACGGAACCCTAACCCTAACCCTAACCCAAACCCTAACCCTAACCCGAACCCTAACCCTAACCCTAACACTAACCCTAACCCTAACCCGAACGGTAACACTAACCCTAACCCCTAACCCTAACCCTAACCCTAACCCTAACCCGAACCCTAACCCTAACCCTAACCCTAACCCGAACCCTAACCCTAACCCGAACCCTAACCAGAACCCTTAACCTAACCCGAACCCGATCCCTACCCCTAACCCGAACACTAACAATAACCCGAACCCTAACACTAACACTAACCCTAACCCGAACCCGAACCCTAACAGTAACCCGAACCCGAACCCTAACCCGAACCTGAACCCTAACGCTAACACTAACCCTAAACCGAACCCGAACCCTAAACCTAACCCTAACCCTAACACTAACCCTAAACCTAACCCGAACCATAACCCGAACCCGAACCCTAACCCCTAACCCTAACCCTAACCCTAACCCGAAACCTAACCCTAACCCTAACCCTAACCCAAACCCTAACCCTAACCCGAACCCTAACCCGAACCCTAACCCGAATCCTTACCCTAACCCTAACCCGAACCCGAACCCTAACATGAACCCTAACCCTAAACCTAACCCTAACACGAACCCTAACCCTAACCCTAACCCTAACCCGAACCTTAAACCTAACCCTACCCCGAACCTTAACCCTAACCCTAACCCTAACCCTAAACCTAACCCTAACCCGAACCCTAAACCTAACCCTTACCGTAACCCGAAAACTAACCCTAACCCTAACCCGAACCCTAACCTGAACCCTAAACCTAAACCTAACCCGAAACCTAACCCTAACCCTAACCCGAACCCTAACCCTAACCCTAACCCTAAACCGAACACTAACCCTAACTCTAACCCTAACCCGAACCCTGACCCTAACCCTAACCCTAACCCTAAACCTAACCCAAAACTGAACCCTAACCCTAACCCTAACCGTAACCCGAACCCGAACCCTAACCCTAACCCGAACCCTAACCCTAACACTAACCCTAACCCTAACACGAACCCTAACCCTAACCCGAACCCTAACCCGAACCCGAACCCTAACCCTAACACTAACCCTAACCCGAACCCGAACCCTAACCCTAACCCTAACCTGAACCCTAACCCTAACCTTTACCGGAACCCTAACCCTAACCCCACCCCGAACCCGAACACTAACCCCTTACCCGAATCCTAACCCTAACCCGAACCCTAACGCGAACCATAACCCTAACCCGAACCCTAACCCGAACCCTAACCCTAACCCGAACCCGAACCCGAACCCTAACCCTAACCCTAACCCTAACCCGAACCCTGAGCTAACCGACACCCTAAACCGAACCCTAAACCTAACCCTAACCCGAACCCTAACCCTAACCCTAACCCTAACCCTAACCCTAACCCTAACCCGAACGGTAACCCTAACCCTAACCACTAACACTAACCCTAACCCTAACCTGAACCCTAAACCGAACCCTAACCCTAACCCTAACCCTAACCCTAACTCGAACCCGAACCCTAACCCGAACCCTACCCCTAACCCTAATCCGTACCCTAACCCTAACCCTAACCCTAACACTAAACCTAACCCGAACCCTAACCCTAACCAGAACCCTAACCCTAACCCTAACCCTAACCCGAAACCTAACCCTAACCCTCACCCTAACCCGACCCTAACACTAAGCCTAACCCTAACCCGAACCCTAACCCGAACCCTAACCCTAACCCTAACCCGAACCATAACCCTAACCCTAACCCTAACCCGAAACCTAACCGTAACCATAACCCTAACCCTAACCCTAACCCGAACCCTAACCCTAACCCTAACCCGAAACCTAACCTTAACCGTAACCCTAACCCTAACCCGAACCCTAACCCTAAACCTAACCCGAACACTAAACATAACCCTAAACCGAACCCTAACCCTAACCCGAACCCTAACCCTAACCCTAACCCTAAGCCTAACACGAACCCTAACCCGAACCCTAACCTTAACCCTAACCTGAACCCTAACACTAAACCTAACCCTAACCCTAACCCGAACCCTAACCCTAACCCTAATCCTAACCGGAACCCTAATCCTAATCCTAACCCGAACCCGAACACTAACCCCTTACCCGAATCCTAACCCTAACTCGAACCCTAACCCTAACCCTAAAACTAACCCTAACCCGTACCCGAACCCTAACCCGAACCCTACCCTTAACCCTAATCTGAACCCTAACTCTAACCCTAACCCTAACCCTAACCCTAACCCGAACCCTAACCCTAACCGGAACCCTAACCCTAACCCTAACCCTAACCCTAACCCTAACCCGAACCCTAACCCGAACCCTAACCCTAACCCTAACCCTAACCCGAACCCTAACCCTAATCCTAACCCTAAACCGAACCCTAACCCTAACCTTAACCGGAACCCTAACACTAACCCTAACCCTAACCCGAACCCTAACCCTAACCCGAACCCTAACCCTAACCCTAACCCTAAACCTAACCCGAACCCTAAACCGAACCCTAACCCGAACCCTAACCCTAACCCTAACCCTAACCCTAACCCGAACGGTAACCCTAACACTAACCCCTAACCCTAACCCTAACCCTAACCCTAACCCTAACCCGAACCCTACCCCTAACCCTAATCCGAACCCTAAACCTAACCCTAACCCTAACCCGAACCCTAACCCTAACCCTAACCCTAACCCTAACCCGAACCATAACCCATTACCCGAATCCTAACCCTAACCCGAACCCTAACCCTAACCCTAACCCCGAACCCGAACCGTAACCCTAACCCTAACCCGAACCCTAACCCGAACCCTAACCCTAACCCGACCCGAACCCTAACCCTAACCCGAACCCGAACCCTAACCCTAACCCTAACCCAAACCCTAACACTAACCCGAACCCTAACCCTAACCCTAACCTTAACCCGAACCCTAACCCTAACCCTAACCCGACCCCTAACACGAACCCTAACGCGAACCCTAACCCTAACTCTAACCCTAATCCTAACTCGAACCTTAACCCTAACCCTAACCCGAAACCTAACCCTAACATTAACCCTAACCCTAAACCTAAACCGAACCCTAACCCTAACCCTCACCCTGCCCCGAACCCTAACCCTAATCCTATCCCTAACCCGAACCCTAACCCTAAACCTAACCCTAACCCGAACACTAACCCTAACACTAACCCGAACCCTAACCCTAACCCGAACTCTAACCCTTACCGTAACCCTAACCCTAACCCGAACCCTAACCCTAACCCTAACCCCTAACACTAACCCTAACCCTAACCCCTTACCCGAATCCTAACCCTAACCTGAAACCTAACCCGAACCCTAACACTAACCCTAACCCCAAAGCCGAACCCGAACCCTAACCCCAACCCGAACCCGAACCCTAACCCTAACCCTAACCCTAAACCTAAACAGAACCCTAAACTTAACCCTAACCCGAACCCTAACCCTAACACTAACCCTAACCCTAACCCGAACGGTAACACTAACCCTAACCCCTAACCCTAACCCTAACCCTAACCCTAACCCGAACCCTAACCCTAACCCTAACCCTAACCCTAACCCTAACCCTAACCCTAACCCGAACCGTGACCCTAACCCTAACCCTAACCCTAACCCTAACCCGAAACTGAACCCTAACCCTAACCGTAACCCGAACCCGAACCCTAAACCTAAACAGAACCCTAACCCTAACACTAACCCTAACCCTAACCCGAACCCTAACCCTAACCCGAACCCTCACCCGAAACCGAACCCTAACCTTAACACTAACCCTAACCCGAACCCGAACCTTAACCCTAACCCTAACCTGAACCCTAACCCTAACCTTAACTGGAACCCTAACGCTAACCCTACCCCGAACCCGAACACTAACCCCTACCCGAATCCTAACCCTAACCCGAACCCTAACCCGAACCCTAACCCTAACCCGAACCCGAACCCTAAACCGAACCCTAACCCTAACCCGAACCCTGACCTAACCGTAACCCTAAACCGAACCCTAACACTAACCCTAACCCGACACCTAACCCGAACCCTAACGCGAACCCTAACCCTAACCCTAACCCTAACCCTAACCCGAACCTTAACCCTAACCCTACCCCGAACCTTAACCCTATCCCTAACCCTAAACCTAAACCTAAACCTAACCCGAAACCTAACCCTAACCCTAACCCTAACCCGAAACCTAAACCTAACCATAACCCTAGCCCTAACGCTAACCCGAACCCTACCCTAACCCTAGCCCGAAACCTAACCCTAACCGTAACCCTAAACCTAACCCGAACCCTAACCCTAACCCTAACCCCTAACCCTAACCCTAACCCTAACCCGAACCCTAACCCTAACCCTAACCCTAACCCGAACCCGAACCCGAACCCTACCCCGAACCCTAACCCTAATCCGAAATCTAACACTAACCCAAACCCTAACCCTAACACGAAACGGAACCCTAACCCTAACCCTAACCCAAACCCTAACCCTAACCCGAACCCTAACCCTAACCCTAACACTAACCCTAACCCTAACCCGAACGGTAACACTAACCCTAACCCCTAACCCTAACCCTAACCCTAACCCTAACCCGAACCCTAACCCTAACCCTAACCCTAACCCGAACCCTAACCCTAACCCGAACCCTAACCAGAACCCTTAACCTAACCCGAACCCGATCCCTACCCCTAACCCGAACACTAACAATAACCCGAACCCTAACACTAACACTAACCCTAACCCGAACCCGAACCCTAACAGTAACCCGAACCCGAACCCTAACCCGAACCTGAACCCTAACGCTAACACTAACCCTAAACCGAACCCGAACCCTAAACCTAACCCTAACCCTAACACTAACCCTAAACCTAACCCGAACCATAACCCGAACCCGAACCCTAACCCCTAACCCTAACCCTAACCCTAACCCGAAACCTAACCCTAACCCTAACCCTAACCCAAACCCTAACCCTAACCCGAACCCTAACCCGAACCCTAACCCGAATCCTTACCCTAACCCTAACCCGAACCCGAACCCTAACATGAACCCTAACCCTAAACCTAACCCTAACACGAACCCTAACCCTAACCCTAACCCTAACCCGAACCTTAAACCTAACCCTACCCCGAACCTTAACCCTAACCCTAACCCTAACCCTAAACCTAACCCTAACCCGAACCCTAAACCTAACCCTTACCGTAACCCGAAAACTAACCCTAACCCTAACCCGAACCCTAACCTGAACCCTAAACCTAAACCTAACCCGAAACCTAACCCTAACCCTAACCCGAACCCTAACCCTAACCCTAACCCTAAACCGAACACTAACCCTAACTCTAACCCTAACCCGAACCCTGACCCTAACCCTAACCCTAACCCTAAACCTAACCCAAAACTGAACCCTAACCCTAACCCTAACCGTAACCCGAACCCGAACCCTAACCCTAACCCGAACCCTAACCCTAACACTAACCCTAACCCTAACACGAACCCTAACCCTAACCCGAACCCTAACCCGAACCCGAACCCTAACCCTAACACTAACCCTAACCCGAACCCGAACCCTAACCCTAACCCTAACCTGAACCCTAACCGTAACCTTTACCGGAACCCTAACCCTAACCCCACCCCGAACCCGAACACTAACCCCTTACCCGAATCCTAACCCTAACCCGAACCCTAACGCGAACCATAACCCTAACCCGAACCCTAACCCGAACCCTAACCCTAACCCGAACCCGAACCCGAACCCTAACCCTAACCCTAACCCTAACCCGAACCCTGAGCTAACCGACACCCTAAACCGAACCCTAAACCTAACCCTAACCCGAACCCTAACCCTAACCCTAACCCTAACCCTAACCCTAACCCTAACCCGAACGGTAACCCTAACCCTAACCACTAACACTAACCCTAACCCTAACCTGAACCCTAAACCGAACCCTAACCCTAACCCTAACCCTAACCCTAACTCGAACCCGAACCCTAACCCGAACCCTACCCCTAACCCTAATCCGTACCCTAACCCTAACCCTAACCCTAACACTAAACCTAACCCGAACCCTAACCCTAACCAGAACCCTAACCCTAACCCTAACCCTAACCCGAAACCTAACCCTAACCCTCACCCTAACCCGACCCTAACACTAAGCCTAACCCTAACCCGAACCCTAACCCGAACCCTAACCCTAACCCTAACCCGAACCATAACCCTAACCCTAACCCTAACCCGAAACCTAACCGTAACCATAACCCTAACCCTAACCCTAACCCGAACCCTAACCCTAACCCTAACCCGAAACCTAACCTTAACCGTAACCCTAACCCTAACCCGAACCCTAACCCTAAACCTAACCCGAACACTAAACATAACCCTAAACCGAACCCTAACCCTAACCCGAACCCTAACCCTAACCCTAACCCTAAGCCTAACACGAACCCTAACCCGAACCCTAACCTTAACCCTAACCTGAACCCTAACACTAAACCTAACCCTAACCCTAACCCGAACCCTAACCCTAACCCTAATCCTAACCGGAACCCTAATCCTAATCCTAACCCGAACCCGAACACTAACCCCTTACCCGAATCCTAACCCTAACTCGAACCCTAACCCTAACCCTAAAACTAACCCTAACCCGTACCCGAACCCTAACCCGAACCCTACCCTTAACCCTAATCTGAACCCTAACTCTAACCCTAACCCTAACCCTAACCCTAACCCGAACCCTAACCCTAACCGGAACCCTAACCCTAACCCTAACCCTAACCCTAACCCTAACCCGAACCCTAACCCGAACCCTAACCCTAACCCTAACCCTAACCCGAACCCTAACCCTAATCCTAACCCTAAACCGAACCCTAACCCTAACCTTAACCGGAACCCTAACACTAACCCTAACCCTAACCCGAACCCTAACCCTAACCCGAACCCTAACCCTAACCCTAACCCTAAACCTAACCCGAACCCTAAACCGAACCCTAACCCGAACCCTAACCCTAACCCTAACCCTAACCCTAACCCGAACGGTAACCCTAACACTAACCCCTAACCCTAACCCTAACCCTAACCCTAACCCTAACCCGAACCCTACCCCTAACCCTAATCCGAACCCTAAACCTAACCCTAACCCTAACCCGAACCCTAACCCTAACCCTAACCCTAACCCTAACTCGAACCATAACCCATTACCCGAATCCTAACCCTAACCCGAACCCTAACCCTAACCCTAACCCCGAACCCGAACCCTAACCCTAACCCTAACCCGAACCCTAACCCGAACCCTAACCCTAACCCGATCCCGAACCCTAACCCTAACCCGAACCCGAACCCTAACCCTAACCCTAACCCAAACCCTAACACTAACCCGAACCCTAACCCTAACCCTAACCTTAACCCGAACCCTAACCCTAACCCTAACCCGACCCCTAACACGAACCCTAACGCGAACCCTAACCCTAACTCTAACCCTAATCCTAACTCGAACCTTAACCCTAACCCTAACCCGAAACCTAACCCTAACATTAACCCTAACCCTAAACCTAAACCGAACCCTAACCCTAACCCTCACCCTGCCCCGAACCCTAACCCTAATCCTAACCCTAACCCGAACCCTAACCCGAACCCTAAACCTATCCCTAACCCGAACCCTAACCCTAAACCTAACCCTAACCCGAACACTAACCCTAACACTAACCCGAACCCTAACCCTAACCCGAACCCTAACCCTTACCGTAACCCTAACCCTAACCCGAACCCTAACCCTAACCCTAACCCCTAACACTAACCCTAACCCTAACCCCTTACCCGAATCCTAACCCTAACCTGAAACCTAACCCGAACCCTAACACTAACCCTAACCCCAAAGCCGAACCCGAACCCTAACCCCAACCCGAACCCGAACCCTAACCCTAACCCTAACCCTAAACCTAAACAGAACCCTAAACCTAACCCTAACCCGAACCCTAACCCTAACACTAACCCTAACCCTAACCCGAACGGTAACACTAACCCTAACCCCTAACCCTAACCCTAACCCTAACCCTAACCCGAACCCTAACCCTAACCCTAACCCTAACCCGAACCCTAACCCTAACCTTAAACGGAACCCTAACACTAAACCTAACCCTAACCCGAACCCTAACCCTAACCCGAACCCTAACCCTAACCCTAAACCTAACCCGAACCATAAACCTAACCCTAACCCGAACCCTAACCCTAACCCTAACCCTAATCCTAACCCGAACGTAACCCTAACACTAACCCCTAACCCTAACCCTAACCCTAACCCTAACCCGAACCCTAACCCTAACCCTAACCCTAACCCTAACCCGTACCCGAACCCTAACCCGAACCCTACCCCTAACCCTAATCCGAATCCTAACCCTAACCCTAACCCTAAGCCTAACCCTAACCCGAACCCTAACCCTAACCGGAACCCTAACACTAACCCTAACCCTAACCCGAACCCTAACCCGAAACCTAACCTTAACCCGATCCCGAACCCTAACCCTAACCCGAACCCGAACCCTAACCCTAACCCTAACCCTAACCCTAACCCTAACCCGAACCCTAACCCGAAACCTAACCTTAACCCGAACCCTAACCCTAACCCTAACCCGACCCCTAACCCGAACCCTAACGCGAACCCTAACCCTAACCCTAAGCCTAATACTAACTCGAACCTTAAACCTAACCCTAACCCGAAACCTAACCCTAACATTAACCCTAACCCTAAACCTAAACCGAACCCTAACCCTAACCCTCACTCTGCCCCGAACCCTAACCCTAATCCTAACCCTAACCCGAACCCTAACCTGAACCCTAACACTATCCCTAACCCGAACCCTAATCCTAACCCTAACCCTAACCCGAACACTAACCCTAACACTAACCCGAAACCTAAACCTAACCCGAACCCTAAATCTAACCGTAACCCTAACCCTAACCCGAACCCTAACCATAACCCTAACCCCTAACACTAACCCTAACCCTAACCCTAACCCTAACCCTAACCCGAACCCGAACCCTAACCCGAACCATACACCTAACACTAATCCGAACCCTAACCCTAACCTTAATCCTAACCCTAACCCTAACCCGAACACGAACCCTAACCCGAACCCTAACCCTAACGCTAAACCTAACCCTAACCCGAACCCTAACCCTAACCCTAACCCTAACCCGAACCCTAACCCTTACCATAACCCTAACCCTAACCCTAACCCGAACCCTACCCTAACCCTAACCCGAACCCTAACCCGAACCGTAACCCTAACCCTAACCCTCACCCTAACCCGAACCCTAACCCTAACCCTAACCCTAACCCGAACCCTAACCCGAACCCGAACCCTAACCCTAAACCTAACCCGAACCCTAACCCTAACCCTAACCCTAAACCGAACCCTAACCATAACCATAACCCTAACCCTAACCCTAACCCGAACCCTAAACCTAACCCTAACCCAAAACCTAACCTTAACCGTAAACCTAACCCTAACCCGAACCCTAACCCTAACCCTTACCCGAACCCTAAACCTAACCCTAACCCGAACCCTAACCCTAACCCGAACCCTAACTCTAACCCTAATCCTAACCCTAACCCTAACCCGAACACTAACCCTAACCCTAACCCTAACCCGAACCGTGACCCTAACCCTAACCCTAACCCTAACCCTAACCCGAAACTGAACCCTAACCCTAACCGTAACCCGAACCCGAACCCTAAACCTAAACAGAACCCTAACCCTAAAGCGAACCCTAACCCTAACCCTAACCCGAACCCTAAACCTAACCCTAACCCGAACCCTAACCCTAACCCGAACCCTAACCCTAACCCTAACCCTAACCCTAACCCGAACCCTAACCCGAACCCTAACCCTAACCCTAACCATAACCCTAACCCTAACCCGAACCCTAAACCTAACCCTAACCCGAACCCTAACCCTAACCCGAACGGTAACCCTAACACTAACCCCTAACACTAACCCTAACCCTAACCCTAACCCGAACCCTAACCCTAACCCTAACCCTAACCCTAACCCGTACCCGAACCCTAACCCGAACCCTACCCCTAACCCTAATCCGAACCCTAACCCTAACCCTAACCCTAACCCTAACCCTAAACCGAACCCTAACCCTAACCCTAACCCTAACCCTAACCCGAACCATAACCCATTACCCGAATCCTAACCCTAACCCGAACCCTAACCCTAACCCTAACCCCGAACCCGAACCCTAACCCTAACCCTAACCCGAACCCTAACCCGAACCCTAACCCTAACCCGATCCCGAACCCTAACCCTAACCCGAACCCGAACCCTAACCCTAACCCTAACCCAAACCCTAACACTAACCCGAACCCTAACCCTAACCCTAACCTTAACCCGAACCCTAACCCTAACCCTAACCCGACCCCTAACACGAACCCTAACGCGAACCCTAACACTAACCCTAAACCTAATCCTAACTCGAACCTTAACCCTAACCCTAACCCGAAACCTAACCCTAACATTAACCCTAACCCTAAACCTAAACCGAACCCTAACCCTAACCCTCACCCTGCCCCGAACCCTAACCCTAATCCTAACCCTAACCCGAACCCTAACCCGAACCCTAACCCTATCCCTAACCCGAACCCTAACCCTAAACCTAACCCTAACCGAACACTAACCCTAACACTAACCCGAACCCTAACCCTAAACCGAACCCTAACCCTTACCGTAACCCTAACCCTAACCCGAACCCTAACCCTAACCCTAACCCCTAACACTAACCCTAACCCTAACCCCTTACCCGAATCCTAACCCTAACCTGAAACCTAACCCGAACCCTAACCCTAACCCTAACACCAAACCCGAACCCGAACCCTAACCCTAACCCGAACCCGAACTCTAACCCTAACCCTAACTCTAAAACTAAACAGAACCCTAAACCTAACCCTAACCCGAACCCTAACCCTAACACTAACCCTAACCCTAACCCGAACGGTAACACTAACCCTAACCCCTAACCCTAACCCTAACCCTAACCCTAACCCGAACCCTAACCCTAACCCTAACCCTAACCCGAACCCTAACCCTAACCTTAACCGGAACCCTATCACTAAACCTAAACCTAACCCGAACCCTAACCCTAACCCGAACCCTAACCCTAACCCTAACCCTAACCGAACCCTAAACCTAACCCTAACCCGAACCCTAACCCTAACCCTAACCCTAATCCTAACCCGAACGTAACCCTAACACTAACCCCTAACCCTAACCCTAACCCTAACCCGAACCCTAACCCTAACCCTAACCCTAACCCTAACCCTAACCCGTACCCGAACCCTAACCCGAACCCTACCCCTAACCCTAATCCGAATCCTAACCCTAACCCTAACCCTAAGCCTAACCCTAACCCGAACCCTAACCCTAACCGGAACCCTAACCCTAACCCTAACCCTAACCCGAACCCTAACCCGAAACCTAACCTTAACCCGATCCCGAACCCTAACCCTAACCCGAACCCGAACCCTAACCCTAACCCTAACCCAAACCCTAACACTAACCCGAACCCTAACCCTAACCCTAACCTTAACCCGAACCCTAACCCTAACCCTAACCCGACCCCTAACCCGAACCCTAACGCGAACCCTAACCCTAACCCTAATACTAACTCGAACCATAAACCTAACCCTAAACCGAAACCTAACCCTAACATTAACCCTAACCCTAAACCTAAACCGAACCCTAACCCTAACCCTCACTCTGCCCCGAACCCTAACCCTAATCCTAACCCTAACCCGAACCCTAACCCGAACCCTAACACTATCCCTAACCCGAACCCTAATCCTAACCCTAACCCTAACCCGAACACTAACCCTAACACTAACCCGAAACCTAAACCTAACCCGAACCCTAAATCTAACCGTAACCCTAACCCTAACCCGAACCCTAACCATAACCCTAACCCCTAACACTAACCCTAACCCTAACCCTAACCCTAACCGTAACCCGAACGCGAATCCTAACCTGAACCCTACACCTAACACTAATCCGAACCCTAACCCTATCCTTAATCCTAACCCTAACCCTAACCCGAACACGAACCCTAACCCGAACCCTAACCCTAACGCTAAACCTAACCCTAACCCGAACCCTAACCCTAACCCTAACCCTAACCCGAACCCTAACCCTTACCATAACCCTAACCCTAACCCTAAACCGAACCCTACCCTAACCCTAACCCGAACCCTAACCCGAACCATAACCCTAACCCTAACCCTCACCCTAACCCGAACCCTAACCCTAACCCTAAATCTAACCCGAACCCTAACCCGAACCCGAACCCTAACCCTAACCCTAACCCGAACCCTAACCCTAACCCTAACCCTAAACCGAACCCTAACCATAACCATAACCCTAACCCTAACCCTAACCCGAACCCTAAACCTAACCCTAACCCGAAACCTAACCTTAACCGTAAACCTAACCCTAACCCGAACCCTAAACCTAACCCTAACCCGAACCCTAACCCTAACCCGAACCCTAACTCTAACCCTAACCCTAACCCTAACCCTAACCCGAACACTAACCCTAACCCTAACCCTAACCCGAACCGTGACCCTAACCCTAACCCTAACCCTAACCCTAACCCGAAACTGAACCCTAACCCTAACCGTAACCCGAACCCGAACCCTAAACCTAAACAGAACCCTAACCCTAAAGCGAACCCTAACCCTAACCCTATACCCGAACCCTAAACCTAACCCTAACCCGAACCCTAACCCTAACCCGAACCCTAACCCTAACCCGAACCCTAACCCTAACCGGAACCCTAACCCTAACCCTAACCCTAACCCGAACCCTAACCCGAACCCTAACCCTAACCCTAACCATAACCCTAACCCTAACCCGAACCCTAAACCTAACCCTAACCTGAACCCTAACCCTAACCCTAACCCTAACCCTAACCCGAACGGTAACCCTAACACTAACCCCTAACACTAACCCTAACCCTAACCCTAACCCTAACCCGAACCCTAACCCTAACCCTAACCCTAACCCTAACCCGTACCCGAACCCTAACCCGAACCCTACCCCTAACCCTAATCCGAACCCTAACCCTAACCCTAACCCTAACCCTAACCCGAACCCTAACCCTAACCCTAACCCTAACCCTAACCCGAACCATAACCCATTACCCGAATCCTAACCCTAACCCGAACCCTAACCCTAACCCTAACCCCGAACCCGAACCCTAACCCTAACCCTAACCCGAACCCTAACCCGAACCCTAACCCTAACCCGATCCCGAACCCTAACCCTAACCCGAACCCGAACCCTAACCCTAACCCTAACCCAAACCCTAACACTAAACCGAACCCTAACCCTAACCCTAACCTTAACCCGAACCCTAACCCTAACCCTAACCCGACCCCTAACACGAACCCTAACGCGAACCCTAACCCTAACCCTAACCCTAATCCTAACTCGAACCTTAACCCTAACCCTAACCCGAAACCTAACCCTAACATTAACCCTAACCCTAAACCTAAACCGAACCCTAACCCTAACCCTCACCCTGCCCCGAACCCTAACCCTAATCCTAACCCTAACCCGAACCCTAACCTGAACCCTAACCCTATCCCTAACCCGAACCCTAACCCTAAACCTAACCCTAACCCGAACACTAAACCTAACACTAACCCGAACCCTAACCCTAACCCGAACCCTAACCCTTACCGTAACCCTAACCCTAACCCGAACCCTAACCCTAACCCTAACCCCTAACACTAACCCTAACCCTAATCCCTTACCCGAATCCTAACCCTAACCTGAAACCTAACCCGAACCCTAACCCTAACCCTAACCCCAAACCCGAACCCGAACCCTAACCCTAACCCGAACCCGAACCCTAACCCTAACCCTAACCCTAAACCTAAACAGAACCCTAAACCTAACCCTAACCCGAACCCTAACCCTAACACTAACCCTAACCCTAACCCGAACGGTAACACTAACCCTAACCCCTAACCCTAACCCTAACCCTAACCCTAACCCGAACCCTAACCCTAAACCTAACCCTAACCCGAACCCTAACCCTAACCTTAACCGGAACCCTAACACTAAACCTAACCCTAACCCGAACCCTAACCCTAACCCGAACCCTAACCCTAACCCTAACCCTAACCCTAAACCGAACCCTAAACCTAAACCTAACCCGAACCCTAACCCTAACCCTAACCCTAATCCTAACCCGAACGTAACCCTAACACTAACCCCTAACCCTAACCCTAACCCTAACCCTAACCCGAACCCTAACCCTAACCCTAACCCTAACCCTAACCCGTACCCGAACCCTAACCCGAACCCTACCCCTAACCCTAATCCGAATCCTAACCCTAACCCTAACCCTAAGCCTAACCCTAACCCGAACCCTAACCCTAACCGGAACCCTAACCCTAACCCTAACCCTAACCCGAAACCTAACCTTAACCCGATCCCGAACCCTAAACCTAACCCGAACCCGAACCCTAACCCTAACCCTAACCCAAACCCAAACACTAACCCGAACCCTAACCCTAACCCTAACCTTAACCCGAACCCTAACCCTAACCCTAACCCGACCCCTAACCCGAACCCTAACGCGAACCCTAACCCTAACCCTAACCCTAATACTAACTCGAACCTTAAACGAAACCCTAAACCGAAACCTAACCCTAACATTAACCCTAACCCTAAACCTAAACCGAACCCTAACCCTAACCCTCACTCTGCCCCGAACCCTAACCCTAATCCTAACCCTAACCCGAACCCTAACCCGAACCCTTACACTATCCCTAACCCGAACCCTAATCCTAACCCTAACCCTAACCCGAACACTAACCCTAACACTAACCCGAAACCTAAACCTAACCCGAACCCTAAATCTAACCGTAACCCTAACCCTAACCCGAACCCTAACCATAACCCTAACCCCTAACACTAACCCTAACCCTAACCCTAACCCTAACCCTAACCCGAACCCGAACCCTAACCCGAACCCTACACCTAACACTAATCCGAACCCTAACCCTAACCTTAATCCTAACCCTAACCCTAACCCGAACACGAACCCTAACCCGAACCCTAACCCTAACGCTAAACCTAACCCTAACCCGAACCCTAACCCTAACCCTAACCCTAACCCGAACCCTAACCCTTACCATAACCCTAAACCTAACCCTAACCCGAACCCTACCCTAACCCTAACCCGAACCCTAACCCGAACCGTAACCCTAACCCTAACCCTCACCCTAACCCGAACCCTAACCCTAACCCTAAACCTAACCCGAACCTTAACCCTAACCCTACCCCGAACCTTAACCCTAACCCTAACCCTAACCCTAAACCTAACCCGAACCCGAACCCCAAACCTAATCCTAACCCTAACCGGAACCCTAACCCTAACCCTAACCCTAACCTGAACCCTAACACTAACCCTAACCCGAAACCTAACCCTAACCCTAACCTTAACCCTAACCCTAACCCTAAACCTAACCCTAACCCTTACCCGAACCGGAACCCTAACTCGAACTCTACCCTAACCCTAATCCGAACCCTTACCCTAACCCTAACCCTAACCCTAACCCTAACCCTAACCCTAACCCGAACCCTAACACTAACCAGAACACTAACCCTAACCCTAACCCTAACCCGAACCCGAACCCTAACCCGAACCCTAACCCTAACCCTAACCCGAACCCTAACCCTAACCCGAACCCTAACCCTAACCCTAAACCGAACCCTAACCCTAACCCGATCCCGAACCCTAACCCTAACCCGAACCCGAACCCTAACCCTAACCCAAACCCTAACACTAACCCGAACCCTAACCCTAACCCTAACCTTAACCCGAACCCTAACCCTAACCCTAACCCGACCCCTAACATGAACCCTAACGCGAACCCTAACCCTAACCCTAACCCTAATCCTAACTCGAACCTTAACCCTAACCCTAACCCGAAACCTAACCCTAACATTAACCCTAACCCTAAACCTAAACCGAACCCTAACCCTAACCCTCACCATGCCCCGAACCCTAACCCTAATCCTAACCCTAACCCGAACCCTAACCCGAACCCTAACCCTATCCGTAACCCGAACCCTAACCCTAAACCTAACCCTAACCCGAACACTAACCCTAACACTAACCCGAACTCTAAACCTAACCTGAACCCAAACCCTTACCGTAACCCTAACCCTAACCCGAACCCTAACCCTAACACTAACCCCTAACACTAACCCTAACCCTAACCCCTTACCCGAATCCTAACCCTAACCCGAAACCTAACCCGAACCCTAACCCTAACCCTAACCCCAAACCCGAACCCGAACCCTAACCCTAACCCGAACCCGAACCCTAAACCTAACCCTAACCCTAAACCTAAACCGAACCCTAAACCTAACCCTAACCCGAACCCTAACCCTAACACTAACCCTAAACCTAACCCGAACGGTAACCCTAACACTAACCCCTAACCCTAACCCTAACCCTAACCCTAACCCGAACCCTAACCCTAACCCTAACCCCAACCCGAACCCTAACCCTAACCTTAACCGGAACCCTGACACTAACCCTAACCCTAACCCGAACCCTAACCCTAACCCGAACCCTAACCCTAACCCTAACCCTAACCCGAACCCTAAACCTAACCCTAACCCGAACCCTAACCCTAACCCTAACCCTAATCCTAACCCGAACGTAACCCTAACACTAACCCCTAACCCTAACCCTAACCCTAACCCTAACCCGAACCCTAACCCTAACCCTAACCTTAACCCGAACCCTAACCCGAACCCTAACCTTAACCCGATCCCGAACCCTAACCCCAACCCGAACCCGAACCCTAACCCTAACCCTAACCCAAACCCTAACACTAACCCGAACCCTAACCCTAACCCTAACCTTAACCCGAACCCTAACCCTAACCCTAACCCGACCCCTAACCCGAACCCTAACGCGAATCCTAACCCTAAACCTAACCCTAATACTAACTCGAACCTTAAACCTAACCCTAACCCGAAACCTAACCCTAACATTAACCCTAACCCTAAACCTAAACCGAACCCTAACCCTAACCCTCACCCTGCCCTGAACCCTAACCCTAATCCTAACCCTAACCCGAACCCTAACCCGAACCCTAACCCTATCCCTAACCCGAACCCTAACCCTAAACCTAACCCTAACCCGAACCCTAAACCGAACCCGAACCCTAACCCTAACCCTAACCCGAACCCTAACCCTAACCCTAACCCTAAACCGAACCCTAACCATAACCATAACCCTAACCCTAAACCTAACCCGAACCCTAAACCTAACCCTAACCCGAACCCTAACCCTAACACTAACCCTAAACCTAACCCGAACGGTAACCCTAACCCTAACCCCTAACCCTAACCCTAACCCTAACCCTAACCCGAACCCTAACCCTAACCCTAACCCTAACCCGAAACCTAACCCTAACCTTAACCGGAACCCTAACACTAACCCTAACCCTAACCCGAACCCTAACCCTAACCCGAACCCTAACCCTAACCCTAACCCTAACCCGAACCCTAAACCTAACCCTAACCCGAACCCTAACCCTAACCCTAACCCTAATCCTAACCCGAACGTAACCCTAACACTAACCCCTAACCCTAACCCTAACCCTAACCCTAACCCGAACCCTAACCCTAACCCTAACCTTAACCCGAACCCTAACCCGAACCCTAACCTTAACCCGATCCCGAACCCTAACCCCAACCCGAACCCGAACCCTAACCCTAACCCTAACCCAAACCCTAACACTAACCCGAACCCTAAACCTAACCCTAACCTTAACCCGAACCCTAACCCTATCCCTAACCCGACCCCTAACCCGAACCCTAACGCGAACCCTAACCCTAAACCTAACCCTAATACTAACTCGAACCTTAAACCTAACCCTAACCCGAAACCTAACCCTAACATTAACCCTAACCCTAAACCTAAACCGAACCCTAACCCTAACCCTCACCCTGCCCTGAACCCTAACCCTAACCCTAACCCTAACCCGAACCCTAACCCGAACCCTAACCCTATCCCTAACCCGAACCCTAACCCTAAACCTAACCCTAACCCGAACCCTAAACCGAACCCGAACCCTAACCCTAACCCTAACCCGAACCCTAACCCTAACCCTAACCCTAAACCGAACCCTAACCATAACCATAACCCTAACCCTAAACCTAACCCGAACCCTAACCCTAACCCTAACCCGAAACCTAACCTTAACCGTAAACCTAACCCTAACCCGAACCCTAACCCTAACCCTTACCCGAACCCTAAACCTAACCCTAACCCGAACCCTAACCCTAACCCGAACCCTAACCCTAACCCG